>CAUYRH010046161.1:0-60294 GCA_963574655.1 Perodicticus potto
TTGTTTGTTTGTTTTTGTTTTTGTAGAGACAGAGTCTCACTCTATTGCCCTCGGTAGAGTGCTGTGGAGTCACAGCTCACAGCAACCTCCAACTCCTGGGCTTAGGCAATTCTCTTGCCTCAGCCTCCTGAGCAGCTGGGACTACAGGCGCCCGCCACAGCTCCCGGCTAATTTTTGATGCAGTTCGTCTGGGGCCGGGTTTGAACCCGCAGCCCTCAGTATATGGGGCCGGCGCCCTACTCGCTGAGCCACAGGCGCCGCCCTTTTTGTATTTTTTTGTAGAGACAGAGTCTCACTTTCTAGCCCTCGGTAGAGTGCCGTGGCGTCACACAGCTCACAGCAACCTCCAACTCCTGGGCTTAGGTGATTCTCTTGCCTCAGCCTCCACCCCAACGCCCGGCTATTTTTCTGTTTTTGCAGTTCAGCTGAGGCCAGGTTTGAACGCGCCACCTTCGGTATATGGGGCCGGCGCCCTACTCGATGAGCCACAGGCGCCACCCTAATGCACTATGGAAGAATCAATCAGAGACCAGAAAAGTGCAGAAGGACAAAGGCAGGGACCACCCGACTGGGACATGAGATTGTCTGCTGCTTGGGACTTCAGCCCACCACGTGGAAAATCCTTTCTACATCCCTCATTCACACTAAAGGCTGCAAGATTAATATCCTTGTATATAACTTTCTACAAAGATGAGTGGGTATTTTCAGCATTAGCTCTCAGGAGGGTTGGATATTTTTCTCCCATGGAGTGGTTTAAGTGCCCCGGAAAGCATTTCTGTGGGTATATGTTTACCCTACAAATGCAGATGTGTTGTCCTAGCTTATTCCCAGCCACTCCAGGAATGGCTTTGGTGCTGGAAGGATTTCTTAGCTGAGATCTCAGGCTCTAAAAAGAGAAATGGACAAACTCTACCTACCCACGTTCTGAAACACAAACAGACTTCCAGCCCAACTGAGGAGGAAATGAGTGTTTCCCATCAGTAAGTTGGCGCTTTTGCACCTTTCTTTCTCCCTCTGGAATTGAAAGGGGAAGAGGATCAAGGGTAGAACTAGAGTCTAATTAAAAGATGGGCTTGCAGACAGAGATAGTCACAGAGGGAGGAAGAGAGGGAGAGGAATGATTTTCACTAAAATTGCCAACATTGATGAGCCCTAATGGAATTATCTATGAATTTTACTCATTTCTTAGTGATTTTCTGTTTTCTGAGATTTCATTCATTGTGCATGCTTCAGTGTGTTTTTTGTACAATGTGCCATTTTAGACAGACACAACTGCCTGTCATGGCCAGCACTCAATACATGATTGTTAATCTTTCTAGAAAATGGGGGCTACGACAACCAAAAGATGGCCCCAACCTTGAGCTCTGGTGCAGACCCCAGGGGCAGGTGGGAGGAGTCTGCCAGGTCACCTGTCTCCAGAGCCACCATGCTTTGTCAGGTGCAAAGTCCATTCTTCAAATCAGGCCTTTCTCAGAATCCCAGAGAAGGGGGTGAACAGCTGAATAAGGGCAGGGCCCTGAGACGCTACCTTGGAGTCTCTGGGGTTCCACAGACCTCAGTGTAAAACCTGCACTTTTGCCACCCACTGTCACCCACTCGTGCACATTTCAGAGACAGGAGGCTCAGAGAAAAGCAAGGGGCCTGAAAATCACAGCCAAACAAGTTGGTGTTCAAAGCAGATCACAGCCAGAACTTACCCCAGGATGGCATTTCCTTAGCCATGACTGAGTGTCCATAGTGAACGAACCACTGTGGACCTGGGGAGGGGTCACTCCATTGTCTGAAGTCCATCCTTGGTCACCTGTGAGGCTGGTGGGTTGGTGAACCCCCCCCCCCACTCACAGATCTGAGAACATCATGTACTGTGGGTCACAAAGGATTTGGAGGCACTAGGAGAGGTGACAAAGCCAGGACTGTGACCCAGGAAGCCCCTGCTGGCTCTGTGAACCAACCTCCCTCCAGCTTCATGGCTTCTCTGCAAGATGACATATTTCATCCTAGAAACAGATGAGCTCTCAAGACCTCTCCTGCCCCAGAGTCAGCAGGGGGCAGTGGAAAACCAAAAGACCAGGCTCTGCTGTTTATTGGCTGTGTGCCTTTGGGCAAGTCACTCCCCCTCTCTGCTGGATCTTAGGAAGTAGGACTAGATCAAGATGGCAAAGAGGTTTATTCACTTGTCAACTGTGGTCAGTTGGTAAAGACTGCCTGGAGAGATTGCTGGAAAGGACACCAAGGCCACGTCTGAGCTCAATAGGAAAGGGACATGATCAATTAGTGGTGTGGTTTTGCCTTTCTCTGGACAGAGGAGTCTGATCTAGTAGCAGGGCTCTATGTAGAGCTCCTTATACCAGAGGAATCAGCTGGGTTTAGCTGGGCCTGGGAGTTCCTGTGATGCCCTGGATTTCCTGGACCTCCCGAGGACCTCCTCTATTCCCCAGAGGTCTGTTCCCCACAGATTTGTCTCCCTTTTCTCCTTTTCTTGGCCCAGACCTGCGGGGTCCTAAAGGCAGAATATGAGGGTAGTAAGCCGTTGTATGGAGGGCCCTAAAACACCATCCCTAGACCATCCCCCAAAGCTTCCTCAGCCCCATGGGCTGAGCTGCAGGAGAGAGTCTGCAAGGGATAGTGTTACTCACAGGTTGACCTTACTCTGCGCAGTAAGTATGTGTTCCTGAGAAAATTGCACTCAGATTGAATTTTTATAAATGGAATCCTATTTCAGCAATGATTTACAACACAATTTCCGAGATACTTTATCTTCATTTGGAGGTAATATTCCTAACATTTTAGCTTTAGAACTCCTCCTCTTTTTTTTTAATAAGTACTGAGAATGTTCCAGTTAGATGGAGCCACAGAGACCACCAAAGGCAACCCTTTTCCTTTCCAGGTAGGGGAGTTGAGGCCCAGAGAGAGGCATGGACTAGCATTTGTCCAGTGCCTGCAAAGTCTTAGCTCCCATTCCAGTTTTTTATATGTATCATCCTGCCCAATTTTCCAGCAATAACACAAGGTGGGATTGGTGTCATTAACTGAGATGCAGATAGGTTAAATAGCTGACACGGGGACATCCACCCAGCTGGTATGTGGATGCTTCAAATCTTCCAGGGACTTCCTTTTGCCCACGCATCATGCCTCTCTGATCCCATCTTCCTCCTACTCCCTCTCTCTTGCTCCTCCAACCTCACTGGCTTTAATTTTTAGTCTTCAACCCAGACACCTGAGGGCCTTTGCACCTGCTGTTCCCTCCACCTGGAATGCTCTTCTCTCTCATTGTCACCTGGGTGGACTCCCTCATTCAGGTCTTACAACCTGGAACTCACACCTTCAGGAGGTCTCGCCCTCCCAGCTACCCACACATCTTTTATCACATGACTTTGCTTTAATTTCTTCATGGTACTTATCACTATATGAAATCATTTATTTAGTGTATTCCCTCATTTGCTTGTTATCTCTCCCACTAGAATATAAGCTCCATGAAGGGAGGGACGTGTCTACTCTTCCCAGGGTATCTCCAATCCCTACAGTACCTGGCACATAGATGCTCAGTAGACACCTGCACAGTAAATGAATGCAGTAGCAAAACCAGGATTTAAATCCAAGTCTGCACAACTTTGAAGCCCAGAGAGCCTATCATTGCACTGGAAATGTCCTTCCCACGTCTTTTTAATTATTGGCAAATAATTCCTCAATTAAAAAGTCCTTTGAAATTATCTTTGAAATTTGATATTTGTAGTCTTATTTTGTAAATTATGTCTGGGCTGTACCTTAAGAGAAACTCCTATCTTACCCAAACATCCAGGTCTGGAAATAAACCTTGCTCTGAAAAACCAAGTGGACTTTACTTCCCCTTAAAAGACCTCAAAGGAAGCAAATGGTTTATCCCTAAAATTCTTCCTGTGACCAGGTACTCACAATCCTAGTCTACGCTACCAGGAATTGGGTAGATTATAACTCATAAGCCTGGACTCCCAATAGGTGTAAAAGAATCTCCTTATAGAGTCAATAGTAAAGTTGACAACCTTTTATTATAATACCCAGAGGATAATTTTTGGCATGAATAATTGTCAAGCAGCCCAGGCCTGGTAAAGAGGCAGAGTCTGTGTCCTGGGAAAGGGGATCACGGCCTCTGGGGGCAACTTGTAAAAATGAAAACCACTGGGACCACACAAAGTCAGGCAACTGACAGGTTGCGTTACACCTGATAGTGACTCTTCTGCAAGGTAGGAGTGTTTAGAGTCATTTTATGGAACAGAAATTGAGCCTCAGAATGGGAAAGTGACAAGTTCCACATCATCCAGCTGGAAAATAGCAGAGTTGAGAATCAAATATTTATCATTATAAAATAATGATAAATTATTATTTAATTCTTGTGTCCCTGGAGGAAGTCTTTGTTCTGATAGTAATGTAGCCATTCCAACACTCTTATTATTTGTATTTGCATAATATGTCTTTTCCCATTCTTTTACATCTAACCTTTATATTTTAAATGAGTCTTTACAGACAGCATATAGTTTGTTCTTACTTTTCTATCCAGCCTTTCAATCTCTGCCTTTTAACTGAAAAGTTTAGACCAGTTATATTTAATCATAATCACCAATATGTTTCATTTTAATTTACCATCTTAACAATTATTTTCTAGCTGTCTCATCTGTTTTTTGTTTCTTTTTCCCATTTTTCTTCCTTCTTTGGATTGATTTTTTTTTTTTTTGAGACAGAGTCTCACTATGTCACTCTCAGTAGAATGCTGTGGTGTCACAGCTCACAGCAACCTTAAACTCTTGGACTTTAGCAATTCTCTTGCCTGAGCCTCCAAAGTAGCTGGGACTACAGGTGCCCACCACAATGCCTGGCTATTTTTTGGTTGTGGTTGTCATTGTTGTTTGGCAGGCCCAGGCTGGGTTCGAACCCGCCAGCTCTAATGTATGTGGCTGGGACCCTAGCCGCTGAGTGACAGCTGCCAAGCCTGGATTGATTATTTTTAGTAGTCCCATTTTATCTCCACTAGCTTATTAACTATATCTCCTTGTTTTATTTTTAGTAGTTGTTCTAAGATTTAAAATATGCATCTTTAACTTGTTGAAGAAAGCTTTAAAAAGTATATTTACAGGCTTGGTGCCTGTGGCTCAACGGGCTAAGGCGCCAGCCATGTACACCTGAGTTGATGGGTTCGAATCCAGCCCGGGCCGCCAGACGGCTGCAACCAAAAAAAAAAAAGTATATTTACAGTTCTCCATCCTGTCTTTCATGCTATTGTTACCATATATTTTACTGGTCTACATATTGTAAAACTCTCAACACAAATTATCTTTTAAAGAAACTTTAAAGTGAGAAAAATGTCCCTTAAATTACCCCATATTTTTTGCCACTTCTGACACTCTTTATTCCCTTATATAGATCAGTTTTCCATTTATAAATAGTATTATTTTTGTTTAGCTGAGGAACGTTCTTTAATATTTCTTATAGTATAGGTCTTCTGAAGACAAACTCAGTTTTTTTTAAGTCTGAAAAAGACTCTATTTTGACTTAAATTTCAAAGCATATTTTCAAGGGATGTAGAATTCTTGGTTGTAGAGTTTCCATTGTCTTCTGACTTGCATAGTTCTGACAAGAAGTTTGTGTTTATCTGTGCTCCTCTGTTTTTATTCTTTTATTTCTCTGAAGATTTTCTCTTTTTCACTGGTTTTTAGAAATTTTATTATGATATTCCCTGGGCAGTGTGTGTATGTGTGTATATGTTCTGTTTGGAATTTCTTGTACTGTTTGAATGTACTTTTGTAAAAAGGTGTATAAAAGGTATATGCTTTTCATTGAATTTCTAAAGTTTGTATCTGTTGTTTCTTCAAATTGTTTTTTCGATTTGTCTCTGGAAGGATGTCCAGTGGTGGCATTAGGACAGACAGTGGGCCTCCCCCTGGAGTCCCCAGGATCCAGGGCTGGGACAGGAACAAAAAGAGAATAGACAGAGTAAGTGGGCCTCAGAACAGCCCTCTGTGCACAGGGAGGTAGGGGATGGGGAGGGGCATTTTAGGGGAAACAGAGAGAGGAGGGGTACAGGCCTGGGACAGGAAAGAGGGGAGCAGAGCAGATCCACATCCAGGGAGGTACTTCAGAGAGGAGGAGCACAGACCCCACAGAGCCTGCTGGAGGTGGCAGGTGCAGCTCTGCTTCCTTGGGGTGCAGGGGGCAGCCTCGAGCTGGGACTCAGAAAGAAGGCCCCTGTCCCTCCCCAGAACTCCCAGGCCTGCCCTGGTGCCTTCCCCAGGGTGGCTAGCCGGGGAAGATAGGGAGCCCTTCTCTGCAGGATCCCAAGGCAGTCAAAGGGCAGGGGGCGGGAATCATGGGACACCAAGGCAGTCCCTCTCCAGAGGCCCCTCAGGGTGACAGCTGAGAAGCCACCTTCCTCTTTCCTCTCGTCCTTGGCCTCTTACCACAAATCTGACCCCTGTCTCTGTCATCCCCGACCACACAGACTGTACCCTCCCGAGTCACACCCATCCAGGCACATTGTCACATGCATATAATCCTGGAGCACATGTAACTTTGCATTCTGGGTTTTCTTAGGTATAATAAACTATATATAAATACTGTGTGTATATTTATAATGTAATAAATTATATATAAAAAGCAGAAGGCAAACTTACATGAGCCCCAGGATTACATTACTCATAAGCAATTATCCCAACCATTTTGCTATGTTTCTGCATAGTCTTTGCTATGATTTTCTGGGCTTCTTTGCTTCTTCAACGGTCCTTTTTAATCATCGCACAATTCTCCATGGAGTAGACAGACCCAATTTGTTGAACCAGTTCCCAAAGGCCTGAGGTTTAAATGGTTTCCAATTCTTTCACGTATAGGAGACCCAGCTACCTAGGGCATTTTGCTTTCTGGAACTTCTGATGCCCTGACATTCTTAGAGCAGCAACTTCCCTGCCTCCCTCTCTCATCCCCAAAGGGTGTCAGACTCCACCTATGTGGCCACCTCCATCAGGAGAGCTGAACCAGGATGGGAGTGGCCTCTTTCATTTTTCATTCATTTTTTCCTCGACTGTTACCAGCAGGGCCACACACTGTTGTGCAGCACCCCAGGAAGGAAGACAGCGACTGAGTGGGCAGTTCTACCCAAAGAGGACCTGTTCTCTGATCAGAGAAGGACAGTGCTGTGGGAATACAGGGGGGATCCCAATGCTGACATAAGCTTCCCAAGGGACACACAGTCTAAGCTAAGGAACGGGAGAATGGCAGAAGACAGCCAGTAAGGAGACAATGGCACCCAGGAAGAGAGAAAAACAGTGGCCCAGGCCCTGGGGTGAAAGGGTAACACTTCAGAAGCCCTGAAGACTCCCAGACTGCACTGCGCCCAGGGGCCAGGTGGGAAACAGCAGAAAAGGAGATTAGGGGCAGGAGGGAGCAGGCACCAGCAGCCCAGCAGCCATGATAAAAGATTGGGCCATTCTCCCGAGGGCACTAGGGAGCCATTGAAGGTTTTTACATAGCAGGGGGACCTGGTCAAATCGAGATTTTAACAAACTCATTCTTCTCTCTCAAGTTCTTTCCCTGGCAGCATGTTGGGCACCAGGGCAGTTCAGGAGAGCATCAGGTACACCCTGAAGCAGAGTTGGGGAGGCATAGAGAAATCATCGTGGGGTTGAGAGGAGAACAGCAGTCCGAGAGGAAGAAGGACAAGGGCTCCTGTGAAGGGCAAGGGCCAGGCAGCTGGAGGCCCTTGAGCCAGGGCATGGTCCCCAGCAGCTCTGAGGGCAGAAGTCCTGGGTTTCAGGCAGGGCACTTGATCCCTGAGCACCTGTCCTTGCCCGCCCCGCCCCTCCCAGATGCTAACTGTGGGGCAAAGCAGAGGGCAGTGCTGCCTTGGAAACTCAGGCCTCCCATTCCCAACTCAGGCCCACCCCGCTCCTCCCTGCACTGGTTGCCACGGTAACCATTGGAGTTTCTTGCTGAGGCAGCAGAACAGCATTAATCCTGCCTGAGCTGCCATAGAAGCTGGGTGTTTCCCAGTATTCCTGTGGAGGGAGAGCTCCTAGCCCTTCTCACTTCCAAAGATGAAAGGCCAAGGGGCCACAGGCCTGTTAGGAGAGGGGTAAGTGTCGGAGGAGCGAGCCTTATTGAGCACATAGCCTTGATCCTTCTCTGGGCCAACCCATGGCCATCTGCTGAGGGGGCAAGATTCCCTTGTGACCTTTGTGAAATGCCTGAAACACAAAAATCTCAATGGCTCACCTGATGTGGTCAGTCCCAGAGCAATAATAAAAATGTCCAGAGGTACTGAGCCCTCACTGAGCACAATGCCCAGAGCTTCTTACACACAGTCCCCTCCAGCACACATTCCAACGCCAGGAAGCACATGCTTCCTTATGCCCATTGTGTAACTATGGAAACTGAGGCCTCCAGAAGCAAGTCATTGGAGCACATCACCCAGTCAGCAAATGGTGTGTCTGATGAAGTCCCCACTCGGTGCAAGCATCCTCTTCAGAAGGCACTGTTGGATGATCATCTCCCAGCTAACTGCTGGACTCTTCCTCTGATGGGGAGCTCACTACCTAAAAGAGAAGTCCTTTGCATTGTGGAGGACCTGAGAGACAGAAAGGCCTTTCTAACACTGAGCAGAAGCCAGCATCTCTGAGCATGTCTCCCCTAGACCCTGGTGTGTACCAGCTAGGACTTCACAAGTCCTGGTGGCCATATCTGCCCAGCCACAGCACCAGAGGTAATGCCTTTATTCCCCACCCGAACAAGCACTCCTGTATAGAAGCTCTTCCCCACAGAGCTGCCAGATGGTTGATTAATTGATTGATTGGTGTATGAAACTAATTCTGCAGCCAGACCCTGGCTGAGTCTGTGATCAGGGTCAGGGTTTAGTTGATGGGCAGCGGGCAGGGGCCATGTACCTGGCCAACCTCAAGGTTGCCATCTGTGCCTGGGTCAGAGATCTATGAACAAACTTTCTGCATATAAGACTTCCGAGGCCCTTCCTGGGGTCATGCTGCAACCTTGGCCTCATTAGCGCACAACTTTCACCAACCAGCTGGGCCCATCTGGTTTCTTATTAATACAAAAGTGAGTTGGGGGAAGCAGCCTTCTGAGCAGTGAGCAGCCTTAGATATAAGAGCTTGCCTAGCATGCCTTAAACCTCCTCTTCCCTGCAGTCAGGAAAGCATCCTGCCCTCCTCTCTGCTGTGGCCCTTGGTCCCTCTCTGCTGTGGCCAGACCACAAGTCTTTGGCTGTAACCAAACCACAATTCCTGTAGAGACAGAGGGGAGGCAGGTGGGAGGAAGAGCTGGGAGTGAGGGAGGGCTTTGTAGTGGAGGGATCTGGTAGAGGGCAGAGGAGGTGGGTGTCATGAGGTCATCCAAAGTCCAGCTGTGCTCCAGCCATCACACCTGCCTCTTCCCTGTGGGTGGATGAGTCTCATTTTGCACTCTGGATGGTGTGCATAGCCTGTTCATACTACATTAAAAGGCCACCTTCATTCCACTTCTACACGATCAAATTCTATTTTCCATCCCCCAACCTTCATGGCCCGTCTTAGGTGCTGCCTCCTCCGTGAGGCCCTCCCTGATACCCTCAACCTGAAAGGACAATACTCCATTCTTATTCCCTTGTTTAGAACTGTTTGTAAGCAGGTCTAAGCATATGTATTAGACTGTGAGCTCCTTGAAGTCAAGACTCATCTTTAGTTAATGTCTCTGTCTCCCGTAATGCCCAACTCTTTCACACATAGCAAGCTTAAGGTAAATGTTTACTTATTGGATAAAAAGACATGTGGGTGGAGAAATGCACTTATGGATGAAGGGATGATGTCAGAGGGAAAGGCTGATTCCCCAGGAAGCAAATCCTGACCCAGAGTTTAATAAGTGTGTCCGGGATAAACACCTGTGGAAAGGAAAAGGAGGAAGCAGAGATAAGCAGAGCAAAGGTCAAGCTGGCCCAAAGCACCCTTAACCATGACCAACACCATGTGAAGTGCTGGAGTAAGCACAGCCCTTCAGCGCTGTCCTGATGGACCAAGATAATGAGGCCTTTATACTCCCACAACCATCAGACATTGGACATAAGCTGCCCTGGCAAGGGCGTGACCTTAGGCAAGGAAGCTCTCTGCAACTAATTCCTAAAGGAAATGACTACTAAAAGCTCTTTGACACCAGGACGCCTAGCAGTTGGAGCAATAAGTCTTTCATCACAAGGGGATCAGAGCAGCACATCCCAATGTCCACCCCAGCTGGAGATGATGGCTGATGGATGACGGGTAAATGCATGATTGGCCAGATGGACACCTGGATGGAGAGAAGGTGAATTCATAGATGACATGCGAATGGATGGTTGGATGATACCTTGGATGATGGATGGATGGATGGTTGAGTAAGTGGGTACCTGGGTGATAGATGACGGATAAATGGATGGGTAGACACACAGATGCATGGATGACAGGTGGGCAGTTTCATAGATACGTGAATTTGTGGGTGATGAATGGTTGGGTGGATGATTGGCAATGGACGCGTGAGTAGATGATGCTTTCCCAAAATTTTATGTCATTTGGAGGACCCAGTTACTCATCTGCTTCTTCCTTTTCCCTTGAGCAGATTCAAGGAGGGAGCCCAAATAGCAATCTTAGCAAGTGAAATGATCCAGAACATGAGAGCAGAAATCACCAGCATCACCACGTAACATGCAGAGGACTCCGGAGACTGTTACCTGGATCTACAGCAAAGACCTTTAACTTATTAAGACAGACATGACCACAGGCCCATGACAAGCATGTGAGTGGGGAGAGACAGCAAGTGAGCAGCATGGACACCCTGGGGCCTGCTGTGGATGGCAAGCGTCCCTGCACTGCCAAGAGGAAGGCCAGGCTTGAGTATGTCAAGGCCAGAGAAATCTTTCCATGACAGGCCAAGCACAGTAGCCCCTCAGACCAGTCACCCTTTCCCCTGGAGTGACAGGACTGGCCTCTGCTGATGGCAGCACAAAGCCTCTCTCTATACTGTGGGTTTCACACCCTCACCTGGCCTGCAGCCCTCTTCTTGTGACCCAGCCAGTGGGGGACATTCTCAGGTTAATCTCAGGCCTCAGAACAGTTTTGGGGGCCACGAAGGTCAAGGACAGCCATCAGTGGCTGTTTTGTTGCTCCATGTCACGGGGGAGTGGGGCGGGCAGTTTTCACTGGTGACCAGACATAGTCCATGGGGGAGTTTGGGCTGAGGACCAGGTCCTCTGTGCAGATGGGGATCCCAAGGGTGGCCATCTCTCCCCTGCTCCCTAGTCCACGCTCCTCCTGGCTTAAGCATCATTCTCCACCCACTCCCCAACTAACATACCCCGCCCAAGCCAGAATGCCTCCCCACGGGCTGTGAGGCTGGGTCTTCTCTCGATTTCTCTGGCCCCAAAAGGAGCCTTGAGATAATGGAAGATAAAGGTCAGTTGGGAAGCATGGATGTCATCTTACCTGGTTTCCCACGTGTGCTCTGAAGCCTGTGCCTAAGCGTCCAGCCTCAGCCCACCCAGACCAGTCCCCTCCTGTCACTGAGGGGGAAGGAACCACATCCTAAGCAGCCCCAGGGAGATGTCTACGTAGGAAGGGACCAAAGTCTTCTATGCACAGTCACACACATGACCTTGGACATAGATCCTTCAGCCAAGCCTCAGATGAGTACAGCCCCAACTGACATCTTAATCACAGCCTCATGAGGGACCTTGAGCCAAAACTACCCACCCCAGCCGCCCCTGGGTACCCAACCTCAGAAGCCTTCAAAAACAAACATAATGATGCTTGTTGTTTTAAGCCCCTGAGTTGGGATAATTTGTTATGCAGCAATAGATAACGAACACACCCACACACACATCCGGAGAGGAAGAGTTGGGAGTCAGGTTGCAGATCCTGAGAGAATCCCAGTGCTGTGGGCAGAGTCGTGGTGCATTTATAAATGTTCCTTTTTAAATACTCTCTTCCTTTTCAATCCTTTCTCTTCCCACCTACCCCCTCCCAAATCCCCTCTGGGAGAAGGCCAGACCCTTTGAGGGCCCTTTCTCATTTTACCCGTGCTACAAGAACAAGAGGTTATAACCTTTTCCTTCCTAGAGGAGGCTTAGTCTCTAGAGACATCTTAGAACTTGGGCACATTTCATCTCTACTTTCAAGAAACTGCTTGAGTATGAGATTAGAGGGAATGAAATCCCTCTCCACCTCTCAGATCTCAAGCTAAATGCCTGTGGCCCCAACCGGGTTATCAGAGAGCTCTTTACTGAGAGTTCAGCCATCAACCCAGCAAATAATAAAGTGATGGTTCCTCTTTCCACCTCATAGGAGAATTGGCTGTGATGTGAGGCCTCACCCTCCTCTTTACCCTAGAGCTCTCCAGCCAGTGATCTATGATTAAGCTCAAGGTGTGCCCCAGATACAATCTCTGCCTCTCACTTGAGCCTTAAGGTATTGATCCCCTCAGCCCTGGGAGCAGCTGGGGAAGGCCCAGGGATGCCAGATTCCAAGCCAGTCACCCCAGGCTGGGTGCAGTCTCTTGGGATTTGTGGAAATTGTTAATATTTATATTTATAATATATTATAAATAATATATTTATAACATTATAATATATAGTATAACATAATATATATGTTTATATGTTATAAACAATATAAATATGTTTATATTTATTTATTTATTATTATAAATGTTTATATATAAATGTAATATAAATATGAAAATAGTATTTATATTAACAATTTTCATGAGTACCAAGTTGCAAGAGAAAAAAAGGCAACAAGTTGCACTCAACAAATAATCTTTCAGTAACTTCTGCATACAAGGTCTGTCTGCAAACTATCCACCCATGTATACCTCTATTTTTCATCATACATGGCTGGATAATTTCCAGACAACCCTCGTACTCTTTACCTTCATCCAAGTCACTGACAAAAGTGGTAAATGGTAGAGGGTCAAGGACAAAAGCCCAACCTCCAAGAAACCTCCCTCTGGGTGGACAAGAGCCATTCAACAAGGCTGTGTGTGTATGCTTGTCTACATGCTGCTCCACCCCAATACCTTTCCCCTGTTCTATATTTCTCCATCTTGTCCACGGGGATATCATGATGTATCTTGTCAATTACTTTGCTGATTTCATAGTCCCATGTGAATTGATGGATTAAGGTAATCATCATCAATGGCTGATAACAACACAAAAAGAGAGTGATTCACTAGGTACGCCCACTGAATACTTAACACTACCTATGAATAGAGATGCCAGTTATTCAGCTATAGTCCCTCTTCTCCTTGCCCCTCCTAAACTCCGGCACTCTGCAAAACACATTTACCCTTTGCTGGTTGAGTCCATGCTTTACCCTACCTGTAAGGACACCAAGGGGAGACTGGAAGACAGGAGAAGGGGTTTAATACTTCTTGCTGGCTTGCCAGACTTTGTGGCCATTGCCTCCACACTAACCCTTCCTCATATCCCTCAGGGGCAGGGTGGCGCCCCTGGGAAGCTGAGCCCCAGGTCTGCAGCTCTAGATTCCTGGCCTCCCAACCCTTTCCCCTGCTCTTCATTCCCAGGGACAGCAACTGCATCCAGTAGTTATTACCTCTGTGGAAGTGCCCAGCTTTCTGTTTTCCCAACTGAACTCCTGCCTAAATGATGCAGAATTTTGCCCAAAAATGAAAGAAAAAATTAATTGAATCTAAATTTGACCAAATTTCTAGATCTACCCATCAATTTAAGCCCTCTAAGTTTTGTAGTGACTTGTTATGCATTAGTAGACAACTAGAGGTGTGAGAAGGTACTAGAGTCATGGTCTTCATGATGCACAGTGGAATATTTACACAATGAATATTCAACATAATAGGGAGGGTAAATGTGGTTGAGAGTGAAACAAGAAGAGCCATGAGTTGAAAGCTGTTGAATCTGGGGGATGACTACTGATGTGATTTGAATTGTTCCCCCCAACAGCATGTACTGAGCACTTAATCTTCAATGCCAGCAGTGTTGGAAGTGGGGGCCCATGAGAGGTATCTAGGCCATGAGCGCTCCAGCCTCGTGAATGGGTTAATGCCACTGTCATGGAAGTAGATGTGTTACAAAAAAAGCTAGTTTAATCCCTACGCTCTCACCTTCCGCTATGTGATGAGTCGGTAAAAAGCTGGCACCTCAATCTTAAACATCCTGGTCTGCATAACTGTAAGCCAATACATTTCTGTTTTGTGTAAATTATCCAGTCTCAGTTTGTTTATAGGAACACAAAACAAACTGAGATAGGTACAAGGGTTTCACTATGCTAGTCTTATATTTTTTTAATTAAAGGATTTTTTTAACTTGCTGAAATACCGTAGAATTGTCAAAGGGAGAAATTGCGTTATTTGACAAGACTTGTTCTTAGTGAACCCATGCTGGGCCCCAATCATGTCTGCTTCCTTTTCTGAGTACAAACCACATATGACACTCCATTGTCACATCTCTCATGGTAAGAAGCGTGCTGATCTGTAGTTTCAGAATCCACACTTCTCTCCCTTTTGAGAAGTGGAATGTGTCACCTATCTTCCAGAACACTTCCTGCTCTGTGACTTTCCAAGGACAAATCTTCCAGGTATATTACCTCTTACATTCATCTTCAGTGATCTTAGGTGATAAAAGTTAAAATGCCCCTCTTACCCATGAGAATGCTAAGTCACTTACCCAAAATCATTCCAAAGGGAAGAGAACGAGCCAGAGGTCAAAAGCAAGTCTGCCTGCTTCAAAAGCCTTTCCATTCTTTCTACTTCATGAAACTGCCCCCTCCGAGCTATTGTTTCCTTGTGTGAGGGGGCAGGGGGCAGACTCAGGGCACCCCTCTGGACCAAGCTCTGAGATGCAGGAGATGTGGCCTGGGGAGCTCAGGGAAAGGATGAGAGGGGTTGATTCCATTTACCCAGGGAAGAAGCAATCAGTTTAAGGTCCAGAGGGACTCATTTGGCCTCTGGAACTGCTCAGGTTGTCCTGTTCTGCCTCTGTGGTGTCCAACTGACACCCATCAGCGCTGGACAAGCTGTGAGGGCATCCAACCCTCTGGTTGACACCATACAGAAACATGAGGGAGAATAAGGGACAGGACTCATATGTGTCCTCTGCCTACTCTAAGCCTGCACCTGCATGTCCCCATGCACGAGAAGGCCCCATGGGACCCAACCAAGTGAGAAGCTGCCTACTCTTGACAGATGTCACTCCCTACCTCCTTTTCCCACCTGGGGAGCTGCAGCCCTCAGCAGGGCTCCCATTCCTGGCTATAGGAGAGAGTCCACCTTCTGGCCAATATCCCAAAACCTAAAGTACGGTTTGTCCTTATTCTCTGTTTAAATAAGGACTCTAAGAAAAGCACCCTATGTGAAACACCTATTGTGGGGAGAGAATCGTTACCTTGTTATAGGGAGAGAGCATCACAATATATTTTATTTAATGACAATTGAAGTCAGAGCTTGACAAAGGAGAGTTTGTTAGTACCCAGAATGCCGTTGTCAGCAAAAAGTAATGCTTCCCAGCACCCCCCAGGCTGATCCCAACCCCTCCCCCACTTACCCAAAGCATGGCACCCAGGTTCCCCCTGAAAGAACCCTCTGTCACCATGCTCACTCCAATAGCTACAAAGTAACTGCCTTGTATTGGACATTCAGTGCACCAGGCTGTTTGCCGTTATTATCTTTAGTGTGAACATGAGCCCCTTTGTGCCAGGTGCTATTGTCCTCATTTAACATACAAAGACACTAAGATTACAGAAGTCAAGAAATCCAAACTCAGTGAGAGAGCCAACACTACCCTTTCCAATATTCCTCCCCCACAACTGGAAAGAAGGTCACAAAATCATTCTCTCTCACCAGCTAGGGCATGGGAACTGGATGTGCAAGTATAGTGGATGGTCTGTGCCCCTCTAAGGCCCTCTATTCACCTGGCATTTACTTGTATGGATGTTTGTTTACCCCACTAGAGAGGAGCCCCTTTAAGAGCTGGGTATGACCCCCTCCCCATGTACTACCACATCCACCACCCCATGGTGATTTGAATACTAGTTTAGGGACATTTGTCTTATTTGTAGCTTCACATCATCCTTTGAGGAGCTTTTCATTTGGGGAAATTTCCTCTTTTAAGTTCTGCCTCCTTGAAAATATTCCAGAACTCAATTCCCAGGCTCCCTTGAAGCTAAGACATGGGCATGTGACCTGGTCTTGGCCAATCAAACACTGCCCTGATAGTAGCCCCTCACCCAGAATTGAACCCCATAAGGGAACAGGCACAAGACATCAGTTCTTGGTCCAGCTTTCAGGATGGCTGTAGTTACAAGGTCAACTTCAAATGACAGAAGAGATCATGGTTGCAGCAAAGTCAGCTCCTGGCGTTCAGCTCAATGGCAGCTGCTACAGAAGCAGTAATTTTCCCACTGAGCCAATTCTATGGCATGGTTCTCAGAATTTCTCCTGGAAACCTGGCCTCAAGGCTGTTTCTCCCGCCCTTCCAGTGACTCTGCATTATCTCACAGAGTGTAATAAATCCCTTTTCTGCTTAAACTAGCCATAGTGGATTGTGATATTTGCAACTCAGTAAATATTTGGCAAATAAACATTTAAAAATCACCTCTCACCCTGGAGTCTGAAGAGGAAACCCCAGTACACATCACGTCTAAGCCCTTCTTCTCTCTCCACCACCTCGCTAGATCTCAGAGTCCCTCAGGCATCCTCCATCAACAAAAGCAGGACACAGCCCAAGGCACTGTGGTACCCAGCCCCTAGCACATGGTACCTAAGTAAATATTTATTGCTTGTTGTATCTTTTTTAACTCTCAGAATCCCCTGAGCTGCTCTTTGCAATTCTCATCTATTAAATTCTTCTCATGTCCCAGTCACTGGCCAAAGGGCTTTGCAGCTATTAGCTCATCTAATCTTCAGAGCATCTTTTAAGGTAGGAAATAGCATCACCGTCTTGCAGGTGAAGAAACTGAGGCCTGGAGATATGAGGCAGCTTGTCCACGGTCACAGCCAGGAAGAAGCAGGGTCATGTTTGTACTTGAGACTGCTTGATTCCAGCAGCTGAACATCCTGACCCCTTTTCTCTCCTGCACAAAGGGAGGCTGACTTCTGGCCTTAGGAAGTCTAGACACTGGCGGGGGGGATGTGGCTAACACCCCCCGCCCCGTAAATCCCTCTAGAGGTTTGGGGATTAATGGCTCTTATTCACAACAGGAAGACTTAAATCTATTGTACTTTTCTTTAAAAAAAAAACAAATGTTGAGGACTTTATGGCCACCTGTGACTATTGTCTAAGGCTACACAATGCTTTGGACATTCTCCACTGCTAAGGATTATCCCAAACTCCAAGGGTATAAGCAAAACTCTTCAGTTTTCCTGGAGGAGCTGGAGCAGGACCAAAAGTCCCCAATATAGCCTGAATGTTTGTGTCCCCCCCCCCACCAGATTCATGTGTTGAAACTCTCATCCCCAATGTGATGATAGTAGGAGGTAGTACCTTTGGTAGATATAATAAGGTTGTTAAGGTGAAGGCCTCATGATGGGATTAGTGCCCTTTTAACAGGGGCCCCAGAGGGCTCTCTTGCCCCCTTTCTGCCATGTGGAGATATTAAGATGGCATCCTGCAACCAGAACCCAACCATTCTGGCACCCTGGCCTCCAACTTCCAGCCTCCCGATCTGTGAGGAGCAAATGCCTGGTGTTTGTAAGTCACCCTCCCCTTCACAGAAGTTTGTTAGAGCAGCCCAAAATGACCAAGATAATCCCCTTCTCTCAGCCACCAGCAGGAAGCTGGAGCTGTCTGGAGAACCCAAATAGGAAGTGAATCCTGTCAGGCAAACTTCACTGCTCTGACAGAGTCGTGGTCCTAGAAGGCTGGGGAACATGAGAGAGGTAAGCTCAGCTAGGCCATCGCTGTTCTTCCTCACAACACAGAGCTCACTAACCAGCCTGGGGCTGGGACTCTGGCAAGGGACTGTTTAAGAAGGAGCTGAAGGTTTTGCACAGGGCCCGTAAGTGTAAATCCTGCCCCCTGCCCTGGAGAGACACAAACAAGGTATTAGGAATGTATGATTTCTGCACACAAAGGCCAAGTTTGGGGCTAGTTCAGGTCTGGGCCTCCACATCAGAGTTTGTGAAATGGAGACCAGGGTCTGACTTCTCCCCTGCATTTTGTTCAGCTAGCAAAGTGGTTCCATAGTGTAGTGAGCCACAGGGATCAAAGAGGACTGGACCCATTGAGAATGGAAAGTGTAAGCCTATGTAGTCAAATTAAGTATGTATGTATGCCATTACCAGACATTCCCTCCTGGACCCAGATCCTAGAGAAACTGTCATGCAGATCTATAAGGAGAATGCAAGGATCTCCATTTGGGGACTATTTGAGAGAGGATAGGGAGACAGGAGATCAGAAGCGATCTAGGCCTTCATTACTAGGATGGATAAATGTAGCGGATACAGCAGTTAGAAGCAGCAGCCTAGAGGCCCATATAGCAATAGCAACCTGGATAGATCTTTAGAAATATAACACTGAAGGAGAAAACAATAGGATTAGGGCTTTAGCACAATACCATTGTATCATTAAATCTGAAATGTTTGATTTTGAATCAAAAATTGAGTTTATCATGTCTCAAGCAAGAAGCAGTATAATTAATCCAAGAATGCACCTAAAGTATAGACACAGTTTTGCCATCTTAATTGTAGCTTGTGCGTGCCAGCAGCCAAGAAGCCTGAGCAAGTGGTGGTGAAATCATGAAAGGCATTTTCCATAGCTCATTGAGAATTGATTATTTTCCCCTGGAAGAAGTGGTAGTCAGTTAGTGCGCGGTCTGGTGAATATGGTGGATGACAGAGAGTTTCCAAGTCCAACTTCTGTAGTTTGAGCAGTGTGGTTTGTGCAACAGCATTGTCTTGCAAAAGGATTGTGCTGTCTCTATTGACCAATCTCAGCTGCCTAATCTCAAGCATGCTCATTATTTCAACCAATTAGTTGCAGTAGGCATCTTCTGTAATCGATTGACCAGGTTTCATGATGCTGATGGATAATATCAATGCTGGATCACCAGACAGAAAACATTGCTTGTTTTTCATGAATATTCAGTTTTGAGCTACATTTCTGCACTTCATCGTTATCCAACTGTTGTGTCAAACACTTGTGACTGTCAAAAATAATTCACTTTTCAATACATATAACAACGCAGCATAGAACTGGTTCACCTTTATGTCATGATAGCAAAAAAAGGCAAGCTTCCGGACAATTTATCTTCTGACACTTGTTTGATTCATGCAGAACCCGTTTATCCAGCTTCTTTATCTTGTTGATTTGTTTCAAATAGTCCAATATTGTTGGAATAGTAACATCAAACCTTACTGCTAATTCACACATAGGTTAAGATGGATTCACTTCCACTACAGCTTTCAGCTCATCATTATCCACCATAATGGATAATGGTCTCAGCTAGCCCACATGGCTCATCTTCAAGATTAAAATCACCAGAACAGAGCTTCTCAGACCATCAATGTACTGTGCATTCATAAGCCACATCTTTCCCAAACACTTTGTTGATATTTCAATCTGTCTGCACTGCATTGATTCCATGGTAGAATTCATATCCAAAACTACCTTATCCATGATTTCACTAAAATTGCTCTAAAAAAAAATTGAAAGATAATCAGAAGCCAAAACATGGATTTTAAAGAGTGAAGTATACCTTTACAATAAAAAAAAGTGTCAATGTGAAATGGTGAAATGTTGGAGATATGAACTGCCAAACTCAATACTTGAGGAAATTGAACATTTCACACTTACTAACCTAATATTTATGCAAATTTAAATGCATGCACATAAAATAATAAAGCTTGCATAAAATCATAAAAATAAAAGAAAGTATATCAAGGGTATTGAATGAAGCAGAGTTGACCAAAAATGAGACAAGGAAGAAAAAGAGAAATTCATCCACATGTTCTTGCATGGACCAATGATGTGAAGGTGAGGAACTGAGCAGGGGCATAAATGCTTTGAAACTCAATTCTGAGTTTCCTGAGATTGAGCCTGAAAAAGCCTAGGAGGTCTGTCACTGAGGGAACAAGGAAGAAGGATCAAAGGACTAAGAGAGGAAAAGCCCTAATTTTCTCTCCCTGTGTAGCTAACAGTGGGATCCAGACTCCAGAGGCCAAAATGTCAAGGACTTGAACTAGGTCTGTTCATTCATTCATCCTAAATGTAGTACTCACCCTCCAGCTTTTTGGGGAAGGTTTAATGAGTAAATACATATAAATCCCCAGCAACCATCCCTGCCACAAAATAAGTGCTCAATAAACATTGACTGTAATTCAGCAAATATCCACCAATGAGCACTCAGCACCTTCCCAGCACATGGAAATACATGGTTTATTATCCTTGTCTTTGGAAAGTTCACAGCCTAGGGGAAAGTGACCAGGCCTTCAGGTAGCACTATGCCATGATGGAGGGCAATTCTGAGTTTGGAGGGTAAATACAGGAGCATCTGAGTGACTTACAGATTCAACAAGTCTTGCTGGAGGAGGAGACATGTGAGCCAAGACCTGAAGAAGGGGCACAGGCTGGCTGAGAGATACTATCAGCAACTTGCCCCAGGCCAGGGTATGTCTCTAGCGGGCCTGAGTGTAGGTATCTCAAGGCAGAGCTCAAGGCAGCCCCTAAGTGCTCTGACCCCACCCATCTTCCATCATAATCTTGCCCCAAAAAGGAAGAGCAGCTCTCCCTTGAAGTCCATCCTTAAGTCAGCCCATCTCCTACACTTCCTGATACTAGAGTTGCCATAGCAACCGTTGGAGGCTGCTGAGATTTTGCTAACAAAAGGATTCCACACAGAGAGGGAGATGGGCTTGGGGAGGGCAGATCCTTGGAGGGTGTGGTGATTAACCTTGCTCTTTTCCCCCAGTGAGTAGAGGGATCCCACATGGTTCAGAGAAGTGGGGAACTCAGAAAAGTTCTGAGGTCTTAGCACACAGGGGAAATGACAAAATTTGCACAGCACATGGGAGTAAACACATCGGGGGTAATTTAAGAGCATCTATATATGGAGCTGGATGAAAAAAAAGTATTACATTTTCTTTATATTATGTAATTTTGACAAGAAAAATGAGTATAAAGCAATAGGGAGAATATTAAATATTGAATATAATAAAACTTCCCAATAAAATATTTTCAGAAAATTTAATGATGAACTTGAGCTTTCTTCCATGTACACTATCTTTTAAATATAAGTCTTTATGAATGAAATGGCCACATGCAATTCTTGACCAGGGTTTTTTAATGATGATCTCGTCAAATTCTCAAATGTCACTAATGACAGGAAACTTGTTCACACAAGTATATGATAGAAAATGTAAGACCATTTTATAACTATTCAAAAATATACAACACAGAATTTTATTAAAAGATTCTAACAGCTCTTCCTTTTCTTTCTTTGACAAATGTAGTGTTGAAAGTTTTTATGATAATGTGAATAGATTGTGAATACAATCAAACATTTAATATCAAGCATTTCAAAATAATGTGAAGTTCTAATTTGCAGAATGTGTGTGTATTGTTAGAACCCTCTTCCTGCAACTCACACGGTTGCTACTAAAAAGGTAGCAAATGGACTCAAGTTGCCAAATTACATTTCCCAGAGAAAGAGAGATACAGAGAGCTTCAGCAGGGTCCCTTTTAGTCTTTGGTTGAGTACCAATCTATACACACACAGGGTAAACTCCCACAAGGTCAGGAAAGAACTACTGGAAAACAGTAGGCAAAAAATTTTAGGATCCCACACGGAGAGAGGAATAGATCATGCTCTCCATCCAAAATGGCAACCCCTCATAATACATTGGACTTTGGATAGAGTCTTTAGAAGAGTCACAATTTAGTAGTGGCACTAAATTAGCTCTGTTCAGACCCATCATAACAAAGCTTAAAATTAAGCTTCAAGTGCATCAGAAGAATCCCAAGTAACTTAACTTTGTACCAGAATAAAGTTGAACACTGTATGTAAGAATCCAACAAACTCAGCATTCAACAACAGAACGTGCATAATATCCATATGTCAGTATCTTACCTCTTAGCTCTAAATGCAAGCTTTGTGATGGACGCAATAAATATGCCTCCTCTGCCAACTGGCACTATGTTAGATTTTGTCTTTAGAGGGCACTGGAATGGGAGTAGTGTCACTGCAAGACCACTGCCAAGGAAGAAGCTTCTCCTCCTGGTTATGTCACCATTGATGGTGTTTAGGAGGGCTAACAGTACTCGCTCTCCACTGAATTTTACAAACTCAACAGATCACTTCCTGTATACCAGCACTGGCTCCCTGGGACCCTAGTTTATTAGCTACTTGACAAGCAAATTCTACAGACCAGCGATGGCCTGCACCCACTAGTGAATTTCTCAGCCAGACATTTAGTGAGTTGCTGCTATGGGAAGCTCTGGCCCATGTCCTCTGGCAAGTTTTTTCTCCAATAGGTGGCTAAGTATTCTCTAAGTCTTGGAGTAGGGACTGTGGGGTGGGATGCTTCCTCCAATTTCTTTTTTAATTTTTCCTTTTTGTGGAGATGGGATCTTGCCATGTTGCCCAGGCTGGTCTGGAGCTCCTGGCCTCACGTGATCTCCCTGTCTCAGCCACACGGAGTGTCAAGACTATACAAGTGAGGCACCATGCCCAGCCTCTCACAAATTCTTAATTCCTTCCTGGTGCACTCCCTCCCCTGCCCTAGGGAAAGTAGGGCTTCCTGCATTTGTTATTCCTGTGTTCCTCAGAGTACTCTTTTACCCCCTTTTGGTAACTAACCCAATTTTCTAATTAATAATTATTTGTATTAAATTTCCCCTGTTCAAATTACTAATGTTACCTCTTTCTTTGCTTGGCCCCAGACTGATGCATCCAGCATCCAATCAAAAATGGCCAGGCATGCAAAAAAAATCAGGGAAATATGACTCAGAATGAGGAGGAAAAAAAGTTAATAGGTAAAAACAAGAAATGACATAGATGATATAATTAGTCACCCAAAATGTTATGAATGAATGAAGATGTAGAAGAGAACATGAACACAATAAGGACAAAATAGAAAATATAAAATTAAAAGACCACATAGAGATGAGAAATACAAACTGAAATGAAAAATGTATTGGACAGGATTATCAGGCTAGATATTACAGAAGAAAAGATCAGTCAATTTAAAAACAAAGCATTAGAAACTATCCCAATTTAGCATAGAGAGGGATAAGTTTGGGGGAAAAAAAAATGAACAGAGTATCAGTCACCTGTGGAACAATATCAAGGTAACTAACGTGAGTAAGTAAGGTCTCTGGAGAGGGGTAGGGAAAGAACAGAAAAAAAATTTGAAGAAAAAAATAGCTGAAATTTTTCCACATTTGATGAAAAATGTAAACCCACAAATACAAAAAGCTCAATGGGGCTCAGCACCCTTAGCTCAATTGTTAGGGCACTGGCCACATACACTGGGACTGGTGGGTTTGAACCAAGCCAGGGCCTGCTAAACAACAATGACAACTACAACAAAAAAAATAGCCAGGCATTGTGGCAGGCGCCTATAGTCCCAGCTACTTGGAAGGCTGAGACAAGATAATCACTTAAGCCCAAGAGTTGGAGGTTGCTGTGAGCTGTGATGCCACAGCGCTCTATGGAGGGCGACATAGTGAGACTCTGTCTCAAAAAAAAAAAACCTCAATGGACTCCAAACAAGATAACAATAAAGAAAAACACACCAAAGCATACCACAATCAAAATTACTGAAAACTAGTAACACAGAGAAAAATTTAAGGGTAGCCAGTGAAAAGACATTGTGTAAAGAGAAAAAAAAAAAAGATAAGAATTATGGCAGACTTCTCATCAAAAATAATACAAGTCAGAAGACAATTGAAGTAAAAGTCTTTCAAGTGCTGGAAGAAAAAATATCCACTTGGAATTCTAAATCTAATGAAAATATCTTTCTAAAAATGAAGGCTTGGCTTGGTGCCTGTGGCTCAAGCGGCTAAGGCGCCAGCCACATACACCTGAGCTGGCGGGTTCGAATTCAGCCTGGGCCCACGAAAACAACAATGGTGACTGCAACCAAAAAATAGCCCTGGCGTTGTGGCGGGTACCTGTAGTCCAAGCTACTTGTGAGGCGGAGACAGGAGAATCGCTTGAGCCCAGGAGTTGGAGGTTGCTGTGAGCTGCAATGCCATAGCACTATGCCCAGAGTGATAGCTTGAGGCTCTGTCTCAAAAAATAAATAGATAAATAAATATAAAAATGAAGGCTCCTTGACAAACAAAATCTCAGAGAATTTATCTGTCAACTGACTTGAACTCCAAGAAACATTAAATAAAGTTCTTCAGGTAGATGGAACGTGATACCAGGTGGAAATTTGGATCTACACAATAGAATGAAGAGCGCTCAACAATAAAAAGAAACAGATTCCTGATACATTCGACATGATGAATCTCAAGACTCATCTAAGTGAAAGAATGCAGGCGGCGCCTGTAGTTCAGTGGGTAGGGTACTGGCCACATACACCGTGGCTGGAGGGTTTGAACTGGCCTGGGCCAGCTAAAGTAGTGATAACAACTGCGACAACAACAACAACAACAACAAAAAACAGCCAGGAGCTGTGGTGGGTGACTGTAATCCCAGCTACTTGTGAGGCTGAGGCAAGAGAATCACTTAAGTCCAAGAATTGGAGGTTACCCTGAGCTGTGACGCCACAGCACTTTACCACTGGTGATATAGTGAGACTCTGTCTCAAAAAAAAAAAAAAAAAGAAAGAATACAAATACAAAGGCTACATATTGTATGATCCCATTTATGCAAAATTCTAAAAAGGTGAAACTAAAGTGACAGAAAGCAGTTCAATGGCTGTCAAGGACTTGGGGTGGGGAAGAGATTGACTACAAGGGGGCATTAGGGAATTGAGGGGGTTGATAGAGAGAGATAGTCTATATTTTGATTGTGGCAGTGATCACATAACTATACATTTGTCAAAACTTATCAAACAGTATTCTTAAAATGAATGCCTTTTTCTTTTTGAGACAGAGTCTCACTTTGTCACCATTGGTAGAGAACAATGGCATCATAGCTCACAGCCACCTCCAACTCTTGGGCTCAAGCGATCCCCTTGCCTCAGCCTCCCAAGTAGCTAGGACTATAGGCACTCACAACAACGCCCGGCTATTTTTAGAAAGTAGGGTCTCACTCTTGCTCAGGCTGGTCTCCACTCTTGAGCTCAAGGAATCCACCTGCCTGGGCCTCCCAGAGTGCTAGGATTATAGGCATGAGCCACCACAACTGCCAAAATGAATACCTTTTATTATATTCAAATAATGCTCCAATAAAGTTGATTACTTAGAAAAAAATAAAAGACCACATATAATGCATTAGTTTTAAAGACTGGAAAGCTGCCTTGGGTTATACCAGGAAATCTTTTTTCTAGGAAGTTAGATGGTCTTGGGAATGGGACATCACACAACGACACAGAAGCTTAAAAGAAGGGGGGTGTAATTAAAATGTTTTAAGGTATTAAGTATGTTTTTCAAGAGGAGGGTAAAGGTATTGATTAACTTTAGACTTGAATAAACTGAGAAAGAATTTAGAATTCCTAAGATTATTAGTGGAGGAAAAGAACCAGCTATATAATTTTCCAATTAGCCAAGGAAAGACAATAGCATACAATAGAAAAGAAACACTAAATCGGATGGAGAGGTTTAAAAAAGATCACATAAAGGGTGAGACAAATGGGAAGCACAAAATAAGATAGAGCTACAGATTCAAACACATCAGTCATCGTAAGACATGTATAGACTAAAAGATGGAACAAGAAATCACATGGACTCTGACCAAAAGAGGCTGGTATTGTTCTACTGACATTTGACATTGACATTAAGGCAAAAGCATACTATGGTAAGCGAGAACACTACTTCGTAATGCTGCACAAGGTTCAATTCCCAAGAAATATATAACAACTTTAGAGTTGTATGTACCCAAAATTACAGTCTTAAAATTGTACATCAAAAAGATGACAGAACTACATAAGGGAATAGATAAATCCACAGTCCTACCGCAAAATCTTTAACACATTTTCTCAGTAATGAAAGGAATAGACGGATTGTTTTAAAGATGAGAGAGACATTTGGCTAATACATTTAATTTAACCAAATGGATACATGTATAAAGCCCACTATACCCTGTTGCTTCAGAAGACACATTCTTTTCCATCATTGTCCCCCAGCTGCAGCTGGGGCACTGAGGCTCTGGGGAGATGACTGGCTTGTCCTGCAAGATGCAGTGGAACAAGGTCTCAGTTTGAGTCTCCTCTCACCTGAATCACTGATTTTCCACTTGTTCTGGACGGCTGTAAATGTTTCCTACAAGCTTTGGTGCGATGACTCTGTCCCCAAAGCTATACCCAGCTTCCCAAAGCTAATCCAAGACCCAGGGGTTGTTGCTGAAGGCTGAGATCTTATTAAGGAAGGAAGAAAGCAGGAAGAAGGCATTGTTGCCTACAGCTGACTGCTAGGGTTTGCCAGAGAAGGAAGCCCCAGCTGCTGGGTGTGGTTGGCTGGCTGGTCCCAGACCCAGTCCAGGAAGCTTCAAGATCCTAGATTAAGTAAACTCTACATCCTTCATCACTGAATACCTTAGACAGTGGGCTTCCCTGGGCGTTAGTGAGGAGGAAAATGTTCTGGGCCCTCATTCAAAAATGTTTCTTTTATGCATGGAAAGGGAGCACTACAGAAATGGGTGCCTCAAAGGGACAGAAAGGCCAAGTTCATTCAAACTAAGCTCAGTGGCTGGAAGCTGTCCTGGGCCACACCAGGAAGCCTTTTTTTCTAGGAAGTTAGATAATCTTGGAAATGGGGCCAAAGAACGGCTGGTTAACTCAGCCAACTTCTCCCCTGAGGGTTACTTCTGCAAGAGTGCCTGGAACCCAAAAGAACCATCTGTGGGTGGGCCCACTTGTCCCTTTGCTTAGTGATCATTCTGTGGGCATATCTGGCTGCCTCCCCCTGCTCTACCCCTAGCTATCCCTCAGCTCTAGGCCTTGGCTAATATGGGACAACACTGGCTGCCATTTCATCCAGCTATAACTTGTGCACTGGTAGCAGTTCAAATTAAGAGTTCACAAAAAATGCACTCCTTCAACACACATTCACTGAGCAGCTGTCATATTGCAGGCACCACGCTAGGCCCTGAGGGTAGAATGGTGATGAGGATCATAAGGAGGAGGAGGACGCTGATGGCTAGCATTTACTGAGCCCTCACTGTGTGCCAAGCCCCACTCGAGGCACCTAAATTTGCTACCTTACCCAGTCTTCACAGCAGCCCTGTGAGGTTGGTATTCTAATGATCAATGCTACAGATGAGGTCATGGAGCTCAGGAGGTTAGAGGTCACACAGAAAGATTACACAGAAACCGACAGATGAAACCGGAATCTGGAACCATGCGTTTCATTACAGTGGTTCCCAGGATGAGTAAGACCCGATTCCTCACAAGTCAACAGCAGGGGCAACTTCAAGAAGCAGAAAGTGCAAGTGGAGGAGGGCAGGTAGGCAGACTCGGGGTTTTGATGGACCATTTCAGAGCTCTTTGAACATGGTGGTGTTGCATGTGTGGCCTTAGCAGGAAGGCCATAGGACTTCAGATCCCCAAGTTAAGCATCAGTCTCCCAGCAACACCTACACAAAGACACAAAGCCCAGTCTGGTGACCACTCCGCTGACGGCTGCAGCTAGACTTCCTGGTGCATCCAAACATTGGCTTACTCGCCTTTGAGGACTTGATTCCAACCTGTTTTCCAACCCTCAGGAAGCAGAAGCATGTGTGTCTTCTCATCAGGTGCGTGAAGGTGCTTTCCCTGTGTCTTTTCGTTCCCAACAAGGAAAGGCATTCTGGCGGGGAGAAATCCTTTCCCAGCAAGTGGTTTTCCTGGAGAGGGGATGGTCCAGGAAAGGCAGCTTTGCTCCTGGACAATACCCTCTGAGATGATAGGAAGTGGGGCCCAGCATACTCCCCAGGATCCCAGAGAAGTGAGGCTGGGAGGCCGGAGTGTTTGTTGTTGGCCACAATAGGAACAAAGGCAAGCAGGTGGGAACGCACAAACAGAGGAAGTCTGTGATGAAAAGAAGTGATGGGACATGGCCCTAGATCCACGGCATGACAGGGACCCCACGTCTGGGGATGAGACCAGGAAGTTAGTCCTTTAGGACCTCAGCTATCAAGACACAACTTACAGGTGAGACAGGCAGGGGCCATCCTGCATGTGTGGCATTCTGACCACCATGGCTAGAAAGAGGTGCCTCTGTGTCAGCAGGAAACAGCTGCTGTAGAGGTGTGACTAACAGAGGGGAAGTATGCTTAGTAAACTGTAAAATTCTGTACACGTGTTTGTTCACTGTCATTCTCTGTCAAAGCATTAGCCTTGGAAATTGTAACAAGTGGCAAGGCAGGTGATGGCATCATGACAAAAAAGTAGCACCAATGTGGGTCTATTGAATTAGAATTGTTGACTGTGGGGAAAGGATGTAGAATAAAAACTCAGCTCAACCTCCTATGATGTGTCAGAAACAGCCTGTGGGCATATTAGCTGCCTCAGGTCTCATTCAGAGTCCTGAGGGGCCTCACACACTCCCAAGTGAAGACCCTGGACAAGCAAGGTCTTTTATCAGATGGGAAACACCTGTTTTATTCATTCTTTTATTCATTCAACCAGTGCTTATTAGATACCTATTATATGCCAGATCCTGTGATAAAAAGTGTGATTACAACTGTGGTAAACACTATAAAAGAGATATACATAGTGCTATAAGGGCCTATAATCAGGATATATAAGATATATAATCAGCTATATAAAGGTCTATAATCAGGATAACTGAACAAATCTTGTAAAACCAAGGAGGTGTTGATAATTAAGTTGAGATCCAAAAATGAGTAGACATTAACTAGATAGAGGGGAATAAGAAAACTAGGCATAACAGTCTGTGCAAAGAATTTGCAAAGGACTAAAGAATGGCATATGTATCAGTCAGCTTTCGCTGTGTAACAAGTCACTCCAAAATTTAATGGTTTAAAACAATATCAATTTTTTCTAATCCATAATGCTGTGAGTCAGAAATTTGGTTGAGTTCAGCTAAGTGATTCCAACAGTCTGGGCCAGATTGTGGCTGATCCTGGCTGGGACTTATGCACATATCTTCATCAGTAACCAGGTCAGGGAGGAACTGACTGGCCACTGGCTGAGACTGTTTCGTTCTTTACCACACTGGTCTTTTACTATCCTGCCAGCTACCTTGGGATTCCTTCACATGGCAGTTGAAGGATTTTAGGAGGCAGCAAGAAAGAACCAGCTCCAAAGGTCAAGCACTTTTTCTTTTATTTTTGCAGTTTTTGGCCGGAGTCCGGTTTGAGTCCCCACCTCCAGTATATGGGGCTGGCGCCCTACTCCTTTGAGCCACAGGCACCACCCCCAAGCACTTTCATATCTCTGCACTTGCTACTGTCCCACTGACCAAAAAGTAAGTCACATGGCTAAACCCAGAGTCAGTGTGGGAGGACACTACCCAACATTGAAAGTGTGAACAAATTGAGGGCGGTAACTGCAGCCATCTGCCACCATACATTCATGGAATTGCCAGAAAACAGGTAGACTAGAGAGTGAAGAGGAGGGAAGCATGGCACAGGATGAAGCTAGAGGTGGCAGGGGCTGGGACATGCAGAGTTTCAAAGAGTCCTAGGAGAATTTGGTCTATATCCCAAGAGCAGGCAAGCTCTCTGGCATCTGATTCTGACTTGTGGGCCTGGTCATCATACATAGATCCTTTGAAGGCTCAACTGACCTTGGGGTAGCTGGCAAGCTTTCTGAGCTTGAGGTTCTGAGCACAGGCTCTCATCCATGGTCCACCCCACAACCCCTGCACATAGCCTATACAGCTGTAAGTGCCCCAGGCTGCTCCCTAGGCTGGGAACGATCTTCTCACCCTTCTCTACAGGGCCAGTTCCTACCTCTCTATGTCTCAGTGGCAGCACTAACACCTTAGGGAAGCCCTCTTTGACTTCTCTAAGACCCAAGACCAAGGACGCACAGAATGCGACCATGAGGCCTAGGGACCATGCCTATGGTTTCATTATAGTAACCTTGGCTTTCCAGGACCAAGTTGGTATGGGACCAAGCCCCCGCCCATGTGGCACAAAACCTATGTGTTGGCACAGCACTTCACCCATGTTGTACCTATCTTTTTGCCTGTTCTCCTCCCACTAGACTGTGTTTCTTGAAGGAATGCCCATACCCCAGTGTCTGCACACACTTGACTGAATAAATGAATGAGTGGACAATTCCATCACTAAACAGGGCTTTCCTTTGAAAGCCACAGCCAGCCTTTATTAAAGTCTTCTGTCACTGCAGTTGTGATAAGGGGTTCTTTTCAACTAGGCCAGGATCTCTGGTGTCTCCCAGCTTCAATATGAAGCCAGAGGAGAGAAGTCTCTGGCTCAGGGAGACAGTCCAAGGCAGGGCAGTCAAAGAGTGAAGAGAAAAGAGTTCCTTGGGGACAGTGTCATACTGCCATTTACTATAAAAGGGAAAGGACCAGCTAGCTGTCACCTCCCACAGGTGGAGCAGGCCTTCTTTGAGTGCTAGAAGAGCCAGCCAGGAGCGCTGAGTAAGACCCACCTGGACACTAATGCCATGAAGCCAACTGATTGGTTGACTTCCTCCCCACAGGGTAGAAGCAGCTCCTCGGAACCAGTGGCAAGAAGAGTTCCAGACCCTGCCTAGCAGTCCTGAAAGAGACTTTTCCAATCCACCTCCTGGTCTTGCAGGATGATGGTGTAAATCATGCTGTTTGTCTTTTACAGAAAATAAACCTGAAACTCAGATAGCCCAGATTTGGCCTCATCAGCCATCTTAATGGTCATGACCAGTCAGATAACAGACTACATTTCCCAGCCTCCTTTGCAGTTAAATATGGTCATGTGACCGGGCTCTAGCCAATGAGACACGAGTGAGAGTGATGTGCATAACTTTCGGTTGGACTCACACATGGTGGATATATAGTCTCCTTTCCTATTTCCCACTACTTGGCAAGTCATCTTGTTCCATATAGCCAAAGGCAACACCTTAGAAAGATGGAGCAGCAACAACGTAGAAAGACCCAGAGTCCCTGATGTCTGGGCATACAACCTGGAAGTCACCATACCAGACCTGAACAGCTTATCCTGTGAGAATGAAAGAAATAGCCTATCTTACTACCTCATACCCATTAGGATGGCTAATTTCAAAAAAAGAAGAAAAATAAGGAAAGAAAGTAACAAGTGTTGGTGAGAATGTGGAGAAATTGAAACTTTCATGCACTGTTGGTGGGTAAGTAAAATTGTACAGCCACTGTGGAAAATATAGTATGGCAGTTCCTAAAATAATTAAAAATAGAATTTCCATATGATTTAGCAATTCCACTTCTGGGTGTATACTCAAAGAATTGAAAGTAGGATCTCAAGAGATATTTGTCCACCTATGTTCACAGCTACATTATTCACAATAGCTAAAATATGGAACTGAGGAAGGAATGGATAAGCAAAATGTGTTCTATCCATATAATGGATCAGTAGTCAGCCTTACAAATGGAGGAAATTTTGACACATGCTACAGCATGGATGAACCTCAAGAACACAATGTTAAGTAAAATAAGTCAGTCATAAAAGGACAAATAAGTGTGCTGTAGGATTCTACCTATACAATGCCCCTAGAAAAATCAAATTCATAGAGACAGAAAGTAAAATAGTGGTTTCAGGGGCTGAGGGAGAGAGAGAAATAGGGAATTGCTGTTTAATAGGTACAAAGTCCCAGTTTTACAAAATGAAAACAGTTATGGAGATGAATGGCATTGTACCATATTCTGAACGTATTTAATAAAATATACAATTAGAATAGTTAAGATGGTAAATTTTATATTACGTGTATTTTACCACAATAAAAAAAATTCTAAAAAAAAGGAAATATCCCATCTTGATTAAGCTATAGTTAGAGTATTGAGTGTTGCTGCTGATTCTATATCTCCTATCATATATAAAAAGAGCCCAGGAATGAGTTCCGATTGCCCTGGACTGCCAGGGCTGCCTAATTACCAGGCAACTCAGTGTCCCAGGACAACAAAGCTGTGACCAGCTATTTTCTTGGAATAAGAGCTGGGAAAGCTTCCTGGAGGAGCCCAGTAGATTGCCAAGGCTAGGAAGGTAAATAAGCACAGCAGTTATTCTGCCAGTGTAGCCACCAATAAACCTGTACCAGTTGTTTAAATAGGAAAATACTTTCAGACACTTGACAAGCAGCTACTTCCTAGAGGCACCTCACCCCTTGAATCTACCCCTTCCCCAGCTATCTTTTTGTCAGACCCACCAACTAAAGGTGTACCGTCTGGCACACAAGTGGTCACTGGGATCTCATCCTTAGCTCCCGCCATTCTTACGGAAGATTCTGATCACCCCTGGCTGTGAGGTACTTACTCTCAACTGCCTGAAGGGAAATCCAACCCTGAACTTGGTGTTGAGGGCGATGAGAGTTCTGGAAAGCAGACTTGCATTTCATTCCCACCTCCTCACTGTCCTCCCCAGAGCACCCGGACCCCACCGAGCCCTGTTCTTGCCTGTCTGGAATGTCCCGCAACCACACCCAGAGATTATTGCACTCTTTTATTTACAGAAAACACAGATAAAGCATTTCAATGTTCATTTAGCAAACTGATCCACTCTTTTGTTTTTTCTTTTTGGCACAAAGAAATATCACAGATGGACCCCAAGATCAATCAGAAATTCATAAGATTCATCAGTCATCACTGGTCCCGGGGCAGCCACAAGACTCAGACAGACAGACAGCATCACCACAGATTGGAAAAACTAAACAAGGTCCACGTTCACCTCACAGTAAAAACCTGCTCACCGACAGGCAAGGGCAGGCAGGAGGGGGCAGTTTCTCTGCTCTAAGGGGGGGTCATGGTGGTCAGGGCAGGAAGCAAGAATGCAGAAGGGATGGACACCATTCATAAATTAGAGAGAAGTGGTCCTTTTGTTCAGATCTTCTTACCTTGTGTGGTAAGACAGTGCAGAAACTACAATACCCTGACCACTCATCCATTCAAAACTCTGGAGAAGCTGTGTGGCCTCTCCTCGTGGGCCGTGTGCGTGTGTGTGAATGTGTGAGTGTGGTGCTTGTAAACATTGTCACCGTCCACGTAGAGACCCAACGTCCTTGTGTCCGAATGGGGTGGGGTGCGTACCCCACTTCCCACGCCCTCTGCCCCAGTGATTCCCGTCCAAGACGTAGTGCAAATTTCAGAGACAAAAAGAGGCAGAAGAAAGTGAGGTGGGCAGGGGGACACAAAGACCGGGTGGGACAGGGCGGGGGAGATAAGGCAACAGTTAAAAATGGTCCATTTTATCAAAAGCGACACCAAGTGCCTCCCACCCTGCCCACGGCGCCCGCGTCACGAGAAAGGGCGGAAGTCCCGCTCCTCCACCAGGCTGACCGACGGGTTCTTCAGCTCCTCCTCCGAGCTGGCCATCTTGTAGCCCAGCTGGGCCAGCACCTGCTGGCAGGCGTTCTGGGCAAAGGCCACAATGTCGTAGGAGAGGCGGAAGCGCCACTTCTCGGCAGTGGCAGCCGAGTTTCTCACGGTGCCATATTTGTGCTTGCCCAAGGTGGGGTCACCCCTCGTGTTGTTCTGGATCCAGCGAGCCACGTGGCTGTCCAAGGGGATGCCCAGGAACCCGTAGATCTCTTCCGTCTTCTTCATGGGGTTCCGGGCCAGGTCCTCATAGCGCACTAACATGTACTTGCCCTTGAGCCACGGCGGCCGCATGAGGCCGGTGGACACGGAGTTGGAGAAGTCCTCGCACACGGTGGTCAGCTGCGTCACGTCCAAGTTGTAGGGTTTTCTCCCGGTGCCGTACCACAGCCTCCAGAGCCGGTAGGTGTCGCGGAAGGTCTCGCTGCGCGAAGCCAGAATGCCACGAGGGTCTCGGACCAGCTGGATGACTTTGAGGTTTAACCGAGGGTCTTCAACCAGAGCCCGCAAGTCATTAACCTCGGGCACCCTCACTGTCTTGATGGCTACGTGGCTGCGCTCACGACAGGCCTCCGCAGCCACGGTCAGGTTCAGCAGGCCGCACTTGCGCACGCAATCTCCCTCTTCCAAGACCAGGTCAGCGGACCCCGGAGGGTCGCACACAGGCCGGGAGCAGAGGACCCTGCTGGCCCCTCGGCGGAAGATCCTGTCCGTGGTGTGGTTGACCGGCGGAGGCTTGATATAGTTCTCCAGGAAGTAGAGGTCACAGTCATACAGGCTCCGCAGGAGGTCGCGACTGGCACCCAGCATGACCCGCCGGTCGGCGGGGCTCTTGCCCTGGGTGAAGCGGGGGATGAGCGTGTTCTGGACGTGGTAAAGGGGTTCAAACAGGTAGAAGACGTCCAGGTGCTGGTTGAAGAGCTGGCCCACGAAGGAGGAGCCACTGCGTGTGGTGGCCAGGATGAGGATGTGGGTTTTGCGGGACAGGTTGTAGGCAAAGGTGGGGCCCTCCTCGCACAGCCGCTCGGCCAGCCCGACCTCGGCCAGTCCCGGACAGGTGTGGAAGGACTTGGCAGTGAAGGTGCGAATGGCGGTGTACTGGATGGCGATGGAGGCCAGGGCAAGGAGGAGGACAGCCTTCCAGGAACATTGCATGGCTGGGCACCTTCATGGGGCTGCTGCTCCACGGCTCCAGGTCTGTGGGCAAAGGCAATGGTCAGGTGCCTGGCTCTGGCTTGCTCCCTTGGAAGAGCTACCTCCAGGGGACCCAGGGAAATACCCTGCTCCCTGCCCAGTGCTCACACATGCACCCAGAAGGCCTAAGTAACTTCTACACCAGACTGCACCACTCTCAGGGGACTCCTAGGAGCTTCAAGGAGCTGAAAAATCACTCCTTCACCCAGGATTTAACCTGTAGATGAGTCCAGAGGCCCATTAGGCAAAAGCCTCACTACCCCAACTCCCACACTAAGGGGATGCTCCCACATCAAGCCATGTCCCCCACTGCCCACTACCCCTGCCAGCAGCTTGCAGCCCCATGAGCTGGTGCCCAGTTCCCCAGGTGGTCACCCTTCCTCTGTCCTCTGCCCAACCCTAGGAGGAAGAAGAGCTCATGTTAGGTGCCTCCTTCTGGCCCCTGCACATGGTCAGTCGGTGAGCGACCAGCAGGGCCAGGAAAGGTAGACAGCCATGTCAAGTCCTCTCCAACTTGGTCCAGATGTGGACTTCTGGGGCTCATGGAGTCTCTAAGAGTCTCTGAAGCAGATACAGGGGTACAGAAGCCTCCCTTCCAGGACCCAGAGTTTATTCCTGGCCACTGGGAGCAAGGGTCCAGGCCTTAAGCCCAGAAGACCCCCACATACACAAAGTGAACTGGCCTGCAGATAGGGAAACGGGGGCCTGGTTCCTCCAAACCAGTCCTCAAGGGCCTTCACCCTCAGCCCTTTAGCCCCTCTGGCCACAGAAGGGGGTGTGTGGAGGGACCACAGGAAAGCAGGGAAAGGGAAGGGCAAGGAGCCAACCTGAGCGTCTTGCAAATGTCCCCAGGAGAGCCCAGCTCAGCTATGAGGCCCTGAGAGAGGACTGAGGCTGCTCCCAGAGGAACACAGGAGGGCTCGACCACTTACCAAAGAGGGGCTGCTCCAAGCTGGGGAGTCCACAGCTGCCAGCGTCTCCAGGTCGAGCCGCAGTCCTGTGACCAGCAGACTACAGAGAGACAGGGAGGGGAGGGGTATACAGGTTGGGTTAGGCTTCCAGTGCCCCCATCCCCACCATTCCTCTCCCTGTGTCCTGTGACCCAGTCTGCCCCCCACAGCCAGGCCTTGAGGGCCCCACCTGCTTTCCCAGATCTAGCACTGACTCAGCGTCCCAACCAGCCCAGTTCCGTCTCTGATCCCCGAGGTCTCACCCTCTGAGTCCTGCACTGCATACATCCCGCTCCCTTCACCTTCCTGACCCACCCCACCCACGCCCTCCTAATAAGTCACAGTCCCTCTGCTCTCACTGGACCAGTGGACAAGGAGGCTGGCGTGCCTGCATTCCTACCTGAACAAGGGCTAGTGCCCCGGAGCATGGCCCAGACTGTTCGGCAGTTTAAATCGGTGAAACTATCGTGACACTTTAAAATTGAACCTGTTCAGGGATTCTTGGGTGGGGGGAAGGATTAGCAGAAGTCAGCAAGGGCAGAAGAGCTCACCCCTGGCCTCCAGTTGAAAGATCAGCTCCAAGGGGACAGCTGGGCAGGGGGAATCCTTCTTCCAACCACAAGGAAAGCAAGAGACCAGCTACCTGAAACTCAAAGCAAAAGTGGACCAGGGAGCATTCCTGACCTTGGTGCTGCAGGCATGTTGGAGTTCAAACACCACAATGGCAGCATTATCTCAGTGAGACTCTACTGAGCACTTCCCTCTACCTGCGCCACTCATTCCTTCTCCCAAGAACGTCATGTGGAAGCAGCGTCAGCTCATTTCACAGGTGAGAAGGCAGAGCGAGGCACAGAGGTGGAGTAATGGGCCTGGCTTAACCCCAATCTGGCAGCTTCCCCAAAGCCCAGGCTCTTTCCCTAAGGAGATTTGACTTTCTGTTCCTCTAGCTTAAACATACGTGGCCTTCAACTTGCATCTGATTCCTGTCCCCAGCCCACTTGTGCATGAGCAAGAGAGGGGGCAAGCAGACAACTCTGAGACTTGGGCATGTTCTCTCTCTTTACTGTCTGCTCTTGTTGAACTATTGGTTCCTGCCTGATGGAGTGAACTCATGGCTTTCTGAATGTCCTTCCCACACTTTCTGTTTGGCGTGACTCCACTGGAGACAGGGTGAGTGGATCATCCTTTCCCAAACTTGCAATGCTGCCTGGCTACTCACCCAACTTCTAGCACCATGTTATTCCCAATAACCCCCTCTAGGAGGTTAGCGTCCTCACTCCCATTTTTCAGACAGAGAAACTGAGACCTGTTTTAATAGGAAATTCCCCTTTTTATCTATAGGAATGGATACCAGATCATCAAATGGCAGTAAATAGGGAAAGGGGCACAGTCTAAATTCTTAAGAACTTCTAAATGGGATCAGAGAAAAACCACAATCCTGACCACACCCCAGCCTGACCCCATGGCAGCGGAAGACGTTGGCCTCCATCCCAGGGGCTGGCCCAGGAACCCAGGGAGAAGGTTTTTCTGCTCTAAACCTGACTCCCCTAAAAATTGCAGATTGGCTCTGCCCAAGTGCCACAAGACAAATGGGAATGCCCTTAAATAAAGAGGAAATGCCATCAATACTAGTACCGGGCATTATCTGTGGGTTATTTAGGTTATTCTCTAGCAGCAGTGAGTGCCCTTCCACTTGGAGGCACTTCCTTTGTGGTTATTTACAGACATCCATGAGCTATCCAGTTTCCAAGCACTGTTCTAGGCACTCTGAGTAAAGTAACGTGAGAGCAGGCAAGGACATTCACAGTGTTCCTCCTAGGTGTAGGCATTAGCTCATCTCACTCTCCTGCCAACTCTATGAGGCTGACTCTGTCACAACCCCATTTTACAGATGAGGATGCTGAGACTCCTCAAGGTTCAATAATGTCTCCAAGCTCACACCCCTAATAAGGTGTAGATGTAGGTTCCAGCCCACATGATGTGCTATGAAGTCCATGTTCAAATACTCTTCCCTGATTCATTCCCTGTTTCCACTCATGTTCTACCTTCTTTGATCCCCACCAAGACTGGAAATAGAACCCTTAAAGAGACTCACCTAATTCAAGGATTCCAGTTCCAAAACCAGAATTCACCCAAGGGTTTTCTTTAAAGAGGAGCATCTTGCTATCTTGGCAGGGAAGGGATCACATAAGTCTCTGCCCCTCCCCCCAGAGAAAACTTTAGGCCAAGAAAAGAAGCTGTTGCTTTGCCAATAAATCAGAAGTAACTGGGGCGGTTTGATGTTACAGATCCCTAAGACAGTGAGGCTCAGCTTCACCGAGTACAGCCTCGATATCAAGAAGGGGAACATGTTTGAAGGCCCAGCCACAGACCATCCCTGCCAGTCCCTGGGAGAGCAAAGCCAGAGCATGGGAACGGGAAGATGGAGAAGTGAGGACCTTCTAGAAATACTGCCTTTTCTCCTGCCAGCCTAGCAGAGCCGGGCCCAGGACTGGCCAAGCTTACTTGGTATGCTGGAGGCATCTGCCCTGGAAACCGGAGGCCTTGAGGCCAGATCCTTTGTTCCCAAGGGAGCCTTGGCCAAAAGACTTCTCAAAGTCCTGATCCTCCAAGCCTGAGTGTGGTTTCCAGGGCCCCTCCCTGGGCTTCAAGAAGCCCCTGGCATGGCCTTCCTCCACCTCTGGTTAGTCAAACCCAAGCAAACTTTGGACACAGGAGCCCAGAATCGATCATTTCTGCTGGAAGGCAAGGGAGCTAATGCACACTCACTCAAAGCAGAAAGCTCAGCATTCACTATCATTCACCCTCAGTTTTAGGCACAGAGTGGAAGCAGAAAACAACTCTATACTCTAGAACTGTGATTCGCAGCTGAGAGCTCAAGTCCTGAACCACACTGATGGATCTGTCACTCAGCAGGTGTGGACCTGTGTGATTTACAAGCTGTCTTTGAGCCTCAGTTTCTCCAAAGTGTGTATAACCTTAGACATGGTGGTAAGAATCAAAGGACTTAAAGCACTTAGTCAATGCCAGGCATGTAGACACGACACAGCTCTGGCACCAGCCCCAGTGCTCCCAGATCAATCACTTACTGGCAGTGAGACCTTGGCTAGATTAATCTTTCCTGGCCTCTGTTTTCTCACCTGCAAAATGGGATAATTATGACAAAGCTGTTATGAGAGCTAATTAGCTAATATAATGCCAGGCATAGGGTAAGCACTCAATACATATTGGTTAATATCATCATCATAAAATGCCTGGTTTGGTTTTTGTCTTGGGGAAGTGCCTCAGAACAAATCATCCCAGAGTCCACAGGGTCTTACTCTCTTTTTACCCGACCCCCGCAAACACAAACACACCTTTTTCCAAGTTCCAGGCCGAGCCACCCCCGTGGCTTTCCTGCTGCCCTCTAGTGGCCACATCCTGCAGTGCAGCCACCTAGTCCGGCGCCGGCTGTGTTGAGAATTCCCGGGCTGTTGGCTGCAGACTCAGGAGGATGCAGCCAGCGGGAGGTGATGTTACAGGATGCAGGGAGATGTGAAGATGGCACGCCCACCCTGGCTGCGGCCTCTATTCTGCGCACCCCCACTTCCTCAGCCGCACACCAAGAGGCAAGCAGCAACAGGCTGCCGCACCACCACCCCTCCCTGGGGCTAGGGGCCCCTTCTTCCTCTCCAATTCCACTTTAACAGGAAAGGAATATAGAACTGAATGTCACAGAAGAACAGCCCATAGCTTCTGCCTTTCCCCAGCTGGGTGACCTTGGACTTACCCTCAGCCTCTCTGTGCCTCGGTTATCCCATAGATTAAGTGACTGGAGGGCCTCGAAAGTCTGACCCCTGGAGTTTTCCACATCCAAGAAGGCCCTGTATTCCACTTAGGGTCAGATGGGGGCCACCCTAACCTCATGGCAGACAGGGGGACCCTCCACCTCCATGGCAGGGAGGGAGGACCCTCCCTCTCTACTGGGAGTAGAAAAAGCCCAGGCATCTTCTAAGAAGATACTAGGGCTGGGCATCACTGACCTCAACTCAGCCTGAACTGTGGCTGTCCCAGAGGGCCCCAAACCCACCGGCTCTGCCCTGCTAAGTTAGGCCCCCACCTCCTGCTTTGCAGAAATCACATGAAACCAAGAATGGCAGCTCTTTATCTTTTCTGGACCATAGACCCCTTAGAACTACAATCCCTCTTCCCAGAAAATTCCATTCCTGTCCGCAATTTTACACATGCAATTGAGAAGTTTCCTGGACTTCCAGTTTCCTGGACTTCTTTACACATGGGCATCCCTTCCCTTCCCTGGATGCTTAACCCCTTCATCATTAGCATTCCCCCCACTACCCTGGGATTTTCTTTTCAACTGACTATATCAGAGAAGGCTCCACTGACATGCATATGCTGACATGGAACAATTACCCAATATATTTTATTAAGTAAACAAACAAACAAAAACCTAAGGGCGAGGCACAGTGATTCATATCTGTAATCCTAGCACTTTGGGAGGCTGAGAGAGGAGGATTGCTGAAGGCCAGGAGTTCAAGATCAGTCTGGGAAACATAAGACCCCATCTTTACAAAAAAGAAAATATTAGGTGGGTATGGTGGGGCACCTATGTAGTCCCACCTATGTGGGAGGCTGAGACAAGAGGATCATTTGAGCCCAGGAGTTTGAGGCTGCTGTGAGCCATGATAATGCCACTGCACTCTCGTCTGAGCAACAGAGAGAGACCTTGTCTCAAAAAATACAAAAAACAAAAACTAGAGCCAGGAAACATGTGTGTAATAGTATGTCACCATTTCTGATTTTTTAAAAGAGGACGTACGTATATATTTGTATATATGCATAACCAATCACTGTGAGAACCTGCACTGAACTGGTAACTGTAGATGCCCCAGAAAGAAGGGGAGCTTTAGGAGACCAGGTGGGAGGAAGACACAGCTTACACTGAATTTTTTTACTCAGTTTGAGTTTATTAACTTTTGGGACAGAGTGAAGCCACCACTAGAGAGGTGACTGATGATAGGGCGGGGCTCTGAACATCAGCCCTCACACTGCACAGTGCCTCCCATCCCATCCATCCCCAGGGCCCAGCCAGCCAGCCCTCCCCTCCTGCATTTCCAAGGCTCCAGGGTTAAAGTCATTGCTTTTCTACCAGAATGGCTCTCTGCTCAGGTGGGCCAACAAGGACGAAAGTCAGCAGGGGACTACTGAGACAGAGCAGGAGCAGAGAAGAGCCAGGCTTCAAAGAGGGCGTGAGGCTGTGCAAACAGCTAAGGCCTGAGCTAGGGAAACGACTCCTCTCCCAGCCTTTTTTCCCTAAAAAGTTTTGTGAAATCCAACTGTTCTAACGTACACAGCTATGATTTAATAAAAAATTAAAATTAAAAAAAAAAGTTTTGTGAAATCATGGAGGAGGAGGAATAAAATTAGAGGAAAAAAAAATAAAAACAAACCCTGCCCAGACTGAACCAGGATGGAGGAGCCCTAAGGCTCTGAGGTCCCAAGAACTGGAGCAAGGGGCAAGTGAACTGGGAAGGCAGAGAGAAGCTGGCAAATACATCTCTAGGATGGAAATGCAGAGAGGAAATGCTTAATCCCTGGCTCCGGTGTTGCCAGTACTGATCCACCATAACGTTTGTTTAGTCAAGGCTAAAACACATTAAACAACGAGGTGGGTTTTTTCCCTCAGGAAAATGAGGTGATGAAAATGAGGCAAGGGGAAAATAAGAGTATAAAAATCTGAAAGAACCAGAGGCTAAGTCAGTGTATAAGAGTCAGGCCATTTGTGGACTACTCATATGGGTCAGAGCTCCCTGGCAGCCAGTGGGAAAAAAGTATTTCATGTACACATTTCACGGGACCCATGAGATAAAGATTAAAGCATTTGCTCAAGAGTGGTATGACTATTCCTGACACTGAATCCAGTGCAAGATTTCTCCTGAGAGGTCTCCTACAGAGCCTGCATGTGTACCACCGTGAGCCATGTCCCCAAAGACAAGTTTCACAGGGCTCTATCCCAGAGCATCCTTCGATGTGGGCAGTATGGAAACTTATCATTCAGCCAGCCCTATCATCCATGGGGATGATCTGATGGGTTCTGGACTCAGCCTCTGTGGTCTGGGTCAGTTCAGGGGAGACTGGCGGACCAGTGCTGCTCCCTGGGTTTGTGCCCACCTCAACATGAAACACAGTAAGGTCTATGGACCTTCTCCCCAAAACATGCACCAACAGAAGCATGGTGTTTGTGTACAATCTCTAGAGTTCCTGTGCTCTGCAACCCATCCATGAGCCCCACAGGCAAAGCCACTACATACTTTGGCACTCTAGCAGGGACACATTCTCACAGTCATGGGCTCCAAGGCAAGTACCCAGAGAGTGACCGGTCCACTGACTTTTCACCATCACCAGAGCTGCCTGGCTGCCTCTTATGAGGTCCCGTATCTCCATAGCAGGCCACTCCCGTGTCCACATGTGACACATCTGGGTACTTCAAGCCTCCTTGGAAAGTTACCCACCAACATTCAGGAAGGCAGTCTGGACACCCCAGCTGTGTAGGGCATTTGAATGCTGCTGCTCTTGCTTTGTAGCTATGAGACCTTAAGCAAGGCACTTAACCTCTGCTGGCCTCAGTTTGTCCTTAGATGTGAAATGAGAAGAGAGATCACAGAATCTTTCAAAGATCTGGGTTGAAAGACACAGACAAAGTCAATGGAAGCCCATGGTTTAACACAGAACTGGGCACAGAGCAGGCGCTCATTAAATAAGAACCATGAGATGACATTTAGGGTCTATACTAAAAAAGTTAAAAAAGCACACTGGCCTGGTTTAAAAAGTTGAAACAGATGCAACGGCCTCTTCCCCTGGCTGGGACCCTCACTGTTCCAGCTGCAGAGACCAGGCACAGGGTGAGGGGGGCAGCTCCCAGTCCTGCCCTGGGCCCAGCCAGGTGGGGATGGGGGAGCATCCCAGGCTGACCCAAGAGGAAAGTTTTCCCCAGCTGTGGGGAGAGTGACTGACCTCCTGGCCACAGCACAAGGCCCCAGTGTGCAGGGCTCCTCTCAGGGGAGGGATGAGTCAGAAGGCCCTAGTTCCCTGTCTCAGGCTGGTCCTACCATAGCCTGGCCTGCAGGGAGGCGGGACTCTTCTGCCCTGATGCTGGACGGAAAAGCCCTGGTTTCCTGTCCCCCTACTACCCACCCAGCAGCCACAGCTAGAGTCGGAAGAGTACCAAGGCCCCACCTCCTGGATACCCAGACCGCGGCCCATCCTCTCTGCTTCAAGGATGGGAAAACATCAACAGGCCTGGAGCACAAGCAACTGCTGCCCCCTGGGCTGGGGGAGGAGGCCGTCTGTCCCTGGATCCCAGAGCCTCTGGTCTTGGCCACCTGCACATGAGGCCCAGCTGGCCCCATGGGACGAGAGCTGGAGTGGGAAATGGATGGGAGCCTGAGACTCACCAGAGCCTTGAAGCTACTACATGAGACAGAGGGGGCTGCAGCAGATCACAGAGCAGGCTCCCATCAGGGGACACTTGCCGCAGGCAGGTGCCATTGCCACCTCTCACAAATGAGGAGCGGTGAGACTCAGGCAAGTGCAGGAACCTGTCTAGCATGTGCAGCTAGTCCAGGGTACGGCCAGGATTTAAACTTTCCTAGAGGAGCAGGGAGCGCCATGGCCTAGGTGGCCACCAGGAGCCAGGGCATACTGATACCAGCCTTGACCTCACCCTTCAACTCCAACAATGGCTCATCCATTACTATTGACCACCTCAGAGGACCAGCCCCTGGGGTGTCAGCTGGTGGAAACGGGGACTGCCTATGGCCCTTCCTGCTGGTTCCCCTGGCGTATCAATGGGTCTGTGCCATCTCACCAATTTCCAGGGGGTTCTCTCTGTCCACTGAATGACAGTAAGGAAATTGTCATAAATGAGTGTAGACAGGGGACGGCAGAACCTGATAGGCAATAGCCAAAATACACTCTGCTCCCCATGCAGAGCTCTGGTCTGGGATGGGCAAGTAGGTGGATATTTTGAGTGGTTTTACAACCACAGTGCCTAGGAATGCCCAAATCCTATGCAGCCAAGATGACACCAGAGAATGTCTTCATTACCATCTAGCCTGAAATAGTCTGGAACAGGGCAGAGGGCTTGGGCTCAAGGCCCAGATAAGGCCTCCCTGCTCCCTAAGCCCAGAGCTTATCGCCAGCCCACAGCTTGAGCCAAGGATGCTCCTGTGCCGGGATGCCAGTACAGCTCCCCCTGCTGCCCCTCTGTCTCTTGGGAGAGAAGCCCGAGGAAGAGCCACACTCCACCCACAGGGCATAGAGCCAATCAGTGAAGTGTCTCTACCCAGTATTGACCTCCACGGTGAAACGTAACAGCAGCTGCTCACTGGGAGCCCAGCACCATGGCATGAACCTTTCACACGTCACTTCATTTGATCCTCCCCACAATCCTGTGGGTAAAGACTACATCTGTATCCATTTTCACAGGTGAGGGACCGAGGCTCAGAGAGGTTAAAAGACTCGCTCACACAGCTTGAAACTGACAGGGTAGAGAACCGAATGCAAGCTGGGGGGGGGGGCCACCTATGAGGTGCACATGCAAGTGAGGGCCTCACTCCTCCAAAGCGCCCCCTGAAGGCTTACTTTCCCTTCCCACTCTGACCTTCCAAATGTCTAAACCACCCCCATTGAGCTCTCTTGACCCTTTCTGCACACCTTAAAAGGTTAGGATCAGTATAACAAAGGATGAAACCCAGACCCTAGGTCCTGGGCAGGTAGTCAGGTAAGGGGAGATCACACCCATCTCAGGGCAAGGGAGGGGCTTAAATGAGATGGTGCACATAAATCTCTTAGCATAGTGACTAGTATGTAGTAATCTCTCAATTAATGGTAACTGAGAGTGTCAGCTCATCTATCTGTGGTTTTCATCTGTCCTGCAGAATCCTTGAAGTCTCTGGCCCTCCCTCCAGCTCTCTCCCATCCCTCCTTCCCCAGTGCCCAGCGCGTGGCCCCCAGCACACTGCAAGGACTCAGTGTGTCCTAAACAACGCATTGATACCAGCAGAGACTCTGGGAAAGGAAAGAAGCCATGCCTTCTCCTCCATCCTTGAGAATTCATCACTGCCATCATTCCCAACAATTCCCAGCCCACAGCCTTCCCGCTCTAATCAAGGAGCAAACACAGAGAAGGAATCTCTAAACATTTAGAAAACGCGGGAACCCTGTGCCCCACGCGGCACTGTGGGGATTTATAAAGAACAAATCATGCCTGACAAACTTGATAGCTTTCTTGATAGAATTACAAGACGGGTAGATGAAGGCAACACAGGCAGGGTAATATATCTTGATTTTTAGCAAAGCATTTGATACAGCGCCTCGAGTAATCTTACAAAATTAATTCAAACAGACTTGGCCCTAAGCACTTGTCATGAGGCCTAATAGCAGAAGGGGGCAGGTCCCAAGGGTCCCTGGTGGAGGAGGCAAGCCCAGGGGAAGGGGCCGCAGGGCAGCAAGTCTGGGAGTAGGGGCAGGGCTGCCAGGACCCCCGCGCTGGGTCAGATCTTATCTAACATCTTCATTAATGATCCTGAGAGAAGGAGTAAACAGCCCGTTAATGAAATTTGCAGAGGATATTAAATTGGAAGGTGTTGTGAACACCAATGAGGACAGCAAAGCGGTCCAGAGAGACCTAGGGGGAAGAACCTTGGCAGAAACCTGAGAGCTAGAGGGGGCAGGGTATGCTGGGCAGCAGATGTGGCTGCCTGGAGAACTGGGGGAAAAGGAAGAGCATCCCCAGGACTGGTGTGGAGCTGGGAGAGGCCATAGCTAGCTTGGGTTCTGGTCACACAGGCAAACCCCAGGAATCTCCATTTTTCCATCTGTAAAATAGGAGGGCCAACAGATAACAGGATGCTTTGCAGCGCTGACAGCTGGCTGAGATGGGAGGGACTTTAGATAACTTGGAGCTGAAGCCCACCTTACAAGAGGATAGGAGGGGAGTATGACATGAAGAGGCTGCAATGAGAGAGAACGGCTAGTGAGGGGGACTCAGGCTAAGCCACCACTGGCACCCAGAATCTGCCTGGGCTGTACTCCCCAACGTGGATGAGGCTGGCGCTGCTGGGGTAAGCCCCTCACCCTGCCCCTGCAGGTGGGATGACAACAGATCAGCTGGTGCTCAGGCTAGAGCCCCAAGTTCATCCAGACTTGAAAGGCATGTCAGGAACACTAGGGCAATAGAGGCTCAAGCTTAGGGGGAGGAGCAGGGCAGGGTCTTTAGCTTTCTGGATTGTTCCCAATTCCTTTCTGGCCAATCATCACGAGAGAAATGATTCTCCAACCAGATGAACCAGCCTCTATAGGCTCAGGGAAGATGGTCCACCCCACCCAATCCCTTCTCTTTGCCTGGACCTCTTCTCTCTCCTTCTGTCCCAATTCCAAGGGGATCCCCCAGGGGGCTGAGACAGGAAGCTGCCTGTCCATCTGGACTTGGAATATTTGTTCCCACCAGGCTGTTATACAGGTAGGGTCTAAAGAAGAGCAAGGCCCTCTAACGTCACGCCTGGCCTATAACAACCTGAAACACACACTCTGCAGGAAGAAATGGATGGCTGGTTCCCAGGGGCGGGGTGCACCAGGGCTGCTAAGGGGAGGCTCTTTGCAAAGCAGGAGACAGGCCAGCAGCCCAGCTAGATGTCAGGACCACCTATGGAGACACAGGGGAAGGCACCAAGTGAACATGCTGGGGGACTTTCTTCCAATCCCCTGACTTAATAATAGTGACACTGTGACTATTCACTGCTCTTCGAAGTGTGTTCCATACCATAACACATTTGACCTTCACAATGCCCCATCAGGTAACTGTTCATATTTTTCCCATTTTACGGAGGAGGAAACTATGTCATTGACAGGTAGCCATAAGCCTTAGTGCCTAGCCAGAAGGTCCACATGAGAAGCAGTAGCCTGTCACCATAGGAGCAGCTGAGCAGCTCCCAATGAGGGGATCTCAGTGGGTGGGAGAGGCAGCCCCTCCTATAAGGGAGGCCACAGCTTTGCCCACCCTCATCTTCCCCACCAAAGGGAGTTGATCCAACTCCCGCCACACTTGTGGAGCCTGATTTTACTATATGTTTCCTTTCTCCCCCACCGAAGGCTTGCTACATCGAGTCCTCTGAACAAGTCTGTTTCCATGGAAACCATACAGTGACTCAGGGCTTCGGGACCTTCTCTGAACCAGATTATGAATATCAAATGCTCCCTCCCCACACAGATGCTGAGTGGAGTTGGGAAAGTAAAGAGACATCTACAATGGGCAAGGGAGGCAGTCAGGGGGGAGGGTGGCAAGGGGAAATCCAGGAGGGCATGAACTTGACCCCAGCTGAAGGCCTGACACCCCCCCATCCAGTGGAGCAAGTCATACACCTCCTTTCTCCTGCGATGCAGCCTGACACACATCCCTGTATTAGCCTCACCCTTCCTGGGGAGCCAGGGCCCTGTAGACAGTGGAGCCAGGGAGGCTGGGCAAGGGGAATCTACACTCCTCCTCCAAATAGTGGTCTGGGAAAAGCAGAGAGAGGGGGAAGCTGTCTGTGAGAGGAACTTGACTTCGGATGCCAAGGAGGAAACCTTGGGCCATAAGCATTACAACTATTCAGCAAAGAGGGAAATTTGGATTTTAGGGGTGGATTATGCTTCTGTTTGGAGATGAGGAATCCAGTGGGTGTTAAGTGAAAGGGGAGGGAGGTAGCTGGACATGCTCTCAAAGACCCAGCAGAGTTGGGGGGATAATTAGCATACACTTCCTCTCACACCTCCTCTCCAGGGGCCTGAGGCTGCTCCTGGTCAGGATCACAGGCAGAAGCAGGAAAATGAAAGTCTTACAGGGCCAGACTCCTGGGCTCCCACAAGGGTCTGAGGCCCAAGGGCAAATCCACCCTCTTCTTTCCCAAGCAGCTCCCTAAAGACCCAGGGGGGAGGAGAATGGAATAGGTTGGAAGCCTGATACCTCCCCGGTGAATTCAATGTGTGAGTCATGACAGAGAAAGCACTTTGAAAAAGAAATAGGGTCATCACGAAGCCTGTTAAGTGTCCCTACCTCCTGAGGGCAGGAGCCTGGAAACGCCTGCCTAGGCAAGGTCTGTGCTAAAACACCCTAGCCCCACCTGGAGAGGCTGGGGAACCTCTGAAGGTAGGTGCCTGGCACCTTGGCCCCCACTGGCTCACCTCTCCCATGCCTCTGGCTTAGCGCGGCTGCTACCATCCCTGCCACGGTGCCGTCCTCCTGCCCCCAGTCCTGCCCCCAGCTCCTGCCAGACAGCCATCCAGAAGATGTTAGGCTGAATTTCTGTCCTTGACTGGACATCCATCTCCCCTGCCCCAGCCTTCACCTCTTTGCCAATAGCCTAAGCCCATCCCTCTGGCACCTGGACCTCAGGAGTGACCCTTCTTAGGAGAGTCCTGCTTACAGGCAGTTTTTAAGTCCATCAGGAAGAAACCAGCACAAAACCAAAGAGCCTAATCCTGGGAAATGGCTGGCCCCGGATGGGAGGAGGGGGCACATCTGAAATCAGGCCACCCTAGGAGGACCCTCAGGTCTTACCTTCCTCAGGTAGCTTGGCCTTTTAACTCCTAGAATCTCAGTTAGGGCTACTCTGGGCCGTTGCTATGAAGGCAAGCATTGGGTCCCTGGAGCCTGGGAGGGGCTCCTCTCCGTTCCCACCCAGAGAAGAGCGAGAGGGCTGTTCTGGCTTCCCGTGGGGGATTCTGCACCATCCCGCCGCTCCGGCCCCACAGGGACCCAGCTCATTGAGCGCAGCGTCGTGGGTGCGCGTGCTGGGCCAGGGCTGGGAGCAAGGAAACAGCGGAAGGCCCCCCACCTCCAGCTGCAGCCCAGGTTTGGAAAGTTGGTGTGAGCGCGGGGACCTCGGGGTCTCAGGCACCTCACCAGCCCCGAGACCGGCAGGCTGTGGGACCGTGAGCCTGAGCAACCCCCAAGTGCGCTTCTCAGCGGAGGGGAGCGGGGCGCCTCGGGGGCCGCGGAGCTTCTCAAGTTTGCTTCCCTCCTCGAATGGGGGCGGGGTGGACTGGGGTGATCACGGCACTCACCCGCCACCAGCCCCGGCAGCCCCGTCTTGCGCCCAACATGCTGCTGTCCCCCGCCACCACCACCTCTCCGCGCACCGCCAGCAGTGACTGTCCCCGGGCGAAGGGGCGTCTCCCACCGCGCCCGCGCCCCTCCCAGCTGCTGCGGCGGAGTGTCTGTTCCCGCCCGCCCCGGGCCCGCCGGGCCCGGCCAATACCTGGTCGGGTGCGCGCCGGGAGCCGCTGCAGCGCTCAGCGCCGGCTCCATCCTCGGGGCTGGGGTCAGGCTCGCCGAGAGCCCGCGGGTGGCGGCGGCGGCAAAGGCGGCGGCATCCTCCGCCTCCCGCGCCCTCCTCCTCGGCCTCCCTCCTCCCTCCTCTTCCTCCGCCTCCGGGCGCCCCTCACGGGCCCCTCTTCATGGCCCGGGGGCGCAAGCCCCGGCCGGCTCGATCAACAGAGTGTGTTCTCCCGGGCAGGGCGCGGGACCCGGGGCTGGGGCGCGGGGACCCTAGGGACGCCGGGACCCAGAGCGCCGCAGCCCCGGGCGCCGGAGAGCAGCAGCCGCAGGCGCCGGAGCCTCACAGAGCGCCTGCCGGCGTCCCCGAGCCGATAGCAGCGGCGGTGGCAGCGGCAGTTTCAGCGCCGAGCGAGCGGCGGGCGCTGCGGTCCCGGCTCCACCCCCGAGCCGCCCGCCCCTTCTCTTCCCCACCCCTCCAGCGCGCGCCCCTCCGCCCGCCCGCGCCGCCCTGGCCGCCTGCGCTCCGGACACCCCTCCGCAGGCCGGCTCCGGTGCCAGCCCCACCTACCGGCCGGGGAGGCCACGCCCACTCCAGGCTCTGGGAGGCCAGCGGGCAAGGGCACGGGCTGCCACTGGCACCTCTTTTCGTTTCACTTAGCCTTCCTCCTCCTCCCCGAGGACGCTGCTTACTAGGCCGCTTAAGCCTTTCTCCTGAGCGCCCCCCTCCCCCGAAGTCCGGCCGGAGCCCCAGCTTGGCCCTTGGCCCATCTGTCCTCTACCTCTTCCCCAGCCAGAGCGCGACGAGGGACTCCAGAACCCAGAACCCGAGCCAACCACCTTTCGGTGCCAATACCCCAACTCACACCCAGGACCAGATGGTGTGAAGGCCCCTGCCCTCCAGGGTCCCACTAGCCCATCCCCCTCCCCAGCCTCTGTACTTCACAATGTGGAAATGAATCATTTGCCCCTATTCCAGTTGTCCCTCCTGAGGGAGGGCCGGGCTTAGTGGGGCACTGGAGTGGATTTGCTGGCCGATTGTCTTCCAGGCCACCCTCTTCCCAGGAGACTGTCTCTAGTCTCCTGGGTGGATCTCTGGAGCCACTGCTGCCCCTCCGTATGAAGGACTAGCCCCATAGCTGGCACACAGAGCACCATGGTCCTTCATTCTCTGCACAAATATTGACCCAGCATCTCCTGCAGGCCATTAGGGACAGTTTGTAGCAAGACAAACGGACCCCTGACCTCTCAGAGTGGAGTGGAGAGGAGCAGGGTAAACAAGCAATACCGTGGAATCAGTGGCCCCAGACTGGAGAGGACAGCAGGGAATCCCAGCTCTGCCACCATGTCTGACTACTACCAAGGCTGGCCACCCAGGACCTGTTTTCTCATCTGGAGAATGGGTAGGTGGTTTGGCTGACTGAACCTCTGGCTCCTCAGTTCTGACGGAACAATTACCTTCTGAAGCAGAGGACAGTCAGCTTTCATCTCCACATATCTCTGAAATCTCCCACAACTTCTGAGTCCCAACTATTGCCTCTACATCATGCCTGAGCAGGGGGTGGAGAGCAGGGGATGGCTTGAAAACTCCAGGCATTCTGGGAAGCACCCTCTCCTAGGTATGGAAAGGCAGCAGCTGCCTCCATTCCACACAGCAGCAGAGTGGTTAGCACAGTAAATTCCTGGGTCAGAGGAGCCTGCCAGGTGTTTGCCGTGTGACTTTGTGTGAGTGACGGCAGCCTCTCTGGCTCAGTCGCATTCAGAGGATGGAGTTACTGGTCCTCACCTCATCATGGGGCTGCTGCAAACACCAGGTAGTCAAATGAATGTAAAGCACTCGGCACGGTGTCTGGCACAGGGTAAGTGCTTAATAGTTGTGCAGTATTCTTGCTATTGACTGGTTGGTAGCCAAGAACAAACATTTACACACTCACTGAGAGGAGATTGTGACAGCTCTCCTTCTCTAGAGGACTCAGGACATGGATCATTGACAAAGTATCTCTCTCCACCCAGGACCAGATGGTGTGAAGGCCCCTGCCCTCAAGGGTCCCACTAGACCAAATAGTCATTTATCTTGGTCACAATTGCAAATTCATTAATTCTTAACTCTTCTCCCCACCCCATCCCATCAAGCTGGAGTGGCCAACGTCACCTTCCAGTGCCTTCTGCAACCTGCCCTCAGAACTGCACACAGCAGTCAGGATGGCATGGCTAGCCCCCAGTCCTGACTTTAAGGCGACCAGATCTGTACCCCCATCCACACCCCAGGAGTGACAGTATTCTGGGATGCCTAATAAGAATGCTGACCTTCCAGAAGCAAGGGCTTTGTGTTTCAAAATCTCAATTGTCCCTCCATAGAAAACGGAGCTCCAATAGCCCTGGGCTGAGCCATCAGAACCTTCTCTTTCACCCAGAACTAATCCCTCACCAAGTTTTCTGCCTAACAAGAATAGTCAGGGTTTAGAAAGCACTTTCTCTTTCTTGCACTCTCAGATCCAGCGCTTCATTTTTCAAATTCTGGTGTATTTCGGGTAGAGAGGAGGGAAAAGTACATCTGGCTGACATGAAAAGATTGGTGTGGTTGTAATGTAAAGACAGAGTGGAATTTGGAATTTTTTTTTGAAGAACATTTAAACTCTAAAAATAGACGAAAGACCCGGTCTTAGGAACACAAGGATTCTGTTTTCAGTTTCCTGCATCTCCCCCATGGCAAGCATTGGAATTTCTTGAGCACCTATGGTATGTGCTGCCCTGTGGCAGGTGCTGTAGGGGAAAGAGAGGGGGAGAAAACAGAAGCAAAACCCTTGTAATCAAAGCAGTTGGGTCCCACACAATGAAGCCCCAAAGAAAAGTTGCTGGAAATGTAATTGAACACAAAATAATGTAGCCTCAGAAGTCAGAGAAAGATGGAGCCTTGGAGGGTCATTTAGGGAGAGCTTCCTGGAGGAAGTGGCAGTTGAACTGAGGCTTGAGAGGTTGATAGAATATAAACAGGCAAAAGAGCAGGACAGCCTGCAAGAGGAAAGAGTAGCTGATTGGGGCTTATTTGTGGGATAATAGGGAGCTTAATATTCAGGGCTAATGTCTGAGGTCTCGCTGTGTGTCAGGCACTGTGCTGTTTGCCCTGTAAGGATTATTTCATTTAATATCAAAACACCTGATGGCATTGTAATTCCCATTTAATATCAAAACACCTGATGGCATTGTCATTCCCATTTGACAGAGGAGGAAACTGAAAGCCAAAGGGGTTAAGCAACCTGCCCAGGTTTGCAGAGCTGGTGAGCAGTGAGCAATGGTGTCCTAATCATTCCACTCTGCCACTCTGGCCACACTCTGGTGGGGGTGCCTGCAAGGGAGAAGCTGGCAGGCAGGCAGGCCAGGACAGGCAATGGGAAGGCAGAAGGACTTCAGAAGCCCCCAGACAGAGGAATTTCCTGAAATAGAACCCCCAGGCCCTCCTGGGGAACTCTACAATAAAAATATTATCTCTTTTCCCCTCAGCATGCACGTCCTTGGGGGATTTGGAAATTTGTTAAGGGATCTGGGGGCTTGAGGTTCTGGCTTTTTGTATCTCTTGACTGTCCATACGGTGGCAGTCTGTGCCACCCACCTTGTTGTTGCAATCCGTTCTAAGAGATTGATGGCCCAGGCTTTGATTTAAGATCTGCCACCACGATCCTCAATTTCCCATGACTCAGGGGACGCTGACAAGGCAGCAAGTGGATGGAGGACAGCTCTTGGCTGTTCCCAGACTTTAGACCCAAGAGGCTACAGCACCTGTAGAGAAACGGGAAAAGTCTGGACAAAGGCAGCCCGGCACAGTGGACCTTTCCCCACAGGTGATGTGGAAGCCTATTCAATGACAGAGCCAGCCCCCTCATGTCATAGAGAAGCAAACCAAGACAGGCCCAGCAAGATGTGACTTACCTGAGGCCACGCAGGAAGTCAGCTGAGCCTTCAGCTTTTTGAGGCAAAGTTCTCTTACATACCTCCTACCCCCTTCTTCTGCCCTGTTCTGGATAAATTCCTCTTCTAGATGAATCTAGGGACCGGAACCTCTTTGTGGTTGAAATATAACACATATTTGAGAGCCTTGCCTCTGGCCAGACACTGACTGGGCCCTCAGATACATCTGATCCCATTTCTTCCTCATAAGATCCCTCTCTGTGGAACGCGAAGCCCACCGGCTCATGAGTTCAGGAGACCATATCACTACAGAAACTCCCTTCCTGCCCCCATCAGCTCCTCCAGTTAAAGCCCCTTGAAAAGCCACCTCACTACTCTCCCTACAGGAGTTTCTGAGAATCCCTCCAAGGGACATCACATTGCTCCCAGACCAGCCTATCATCTGCAGCCACCATTGGCAGGTTCTCTGCTCCTGCCCTAGAAACTGCCAAAGGTTAAGAGGTCACTTGAGGGAGTGCCCCCACCCTGCTGTGCCTCTACCTGCTGGCCCGGTGAGGAGGGTAATATCCAGGCAACCCCTGATTCTCCTATAGCCCAGACTTGAGCTGTGAGAGGCAGAAGAGCAGTATCTCCCCAGACACAGAGGGCCTTGGGCTCGGGGGCCCCAAAGCATGACTGCAGTGCCATGAGTCTCCCAGGCCCTCTCTGCAAACAGCTTGTACTTGCAGCCTGCAGCCTCTAACTCTGGCCTCAAATTCAGGCCAAGGGGTCAGGGAGAAAGGCACCTTTCCCTCTCAACTCGCTATCCTTAAAGCCACTTCCAACAGAAAGCCCCCCTCCTTCTCCAGTTACAGAAAAAAATCCCACAGATAAATTGGAGGATTCTGAAAAATCCTGGCAGACAGGAGAAAACAGAGAAACTAAGAGATTTGCTTCTGGTAAGTAGCCAAGGAAGGATTTGAACCCCCATCTTGTGACACCCCTCCCCCTCATGATGCACCTGCTGCTCACACAGGCCCAGCCACCCCAGGGCTCAGGGTATGGAGGGTGGGAAGGCAGGAATAACTGTGTTGGGGAAGATTTGGTCCCTGGCTGATTGACAGAGGCTCCGTCTTCCTTCCTCTGGCCCCATGTGGTCCAGCTCACATCTTGCCAAGGTGAGTTTCTTCCAAGTCTCCAAAGTTCTTGAGAGGAAGCAGGGGTCAGAGGAGGCCAGAAGTCCACTTCCTTCTGAAGAAAGCACCAGTTCCAGCTTCCCTGTGATAGAGGGCCAACAGGGAAGCTGACCCTCCCTCAACTCTCTGCTGACCCTTGCCACACTCACCCCCATGTCCTGAGGAGCATCAGTGAGTGTTCTCAGAACCCCAGAATCCCCCAGGACTCCCCCAGAACCTTCCTGCAGTGGAATCAGGGTGGTGGCCATAGGCCATGTTCATCTTAAGGAGGCTTCTGTCTCCCATGCCCCACCCCCACACACCTGGCACCAGGGCAAATCCTGAGACACCCGGCCACAGAGCCACAGGGAGACAGCTGACCAAAGGCAAACAAGGCCTAAGATGGGCCCATAAAAATATGCCACAGTGAATATCTCACAGTCTCTGGGGCTGGGGATGTGATGGGAGTTGGGGGCGGACAGCAGAACAAGATCGTGGGCTGCAATTAAAATTCCCATCCTGGGTAATTCCCAGGCCTCCGCAGGGCTGTTTCCATGGCACAGGAGGCTGGCCCAGGGAAGACAGGCTCCTGGTAGGGCTTGGGCTCCGCCTCTGCTCCTGCCCACAGGAGCCTCAGCCCTGGACCAGACAGTTCAGAAGGGGATGTATGGTACAGCTCAGAACCTGGCAAGGTACAGGTAGGGACCCAGGAGATAGGCCCTGCCCCAAGATGTCAGGGACAGGCAGTGTCTGAGCCCAGAGAGCAACTCAGTGACATGTCCTGGGTCATCTCTCAGGCCATACGCTATCTGAAATGGCCAGGACTCCAGTCTGGTCTCTTAACTGAGGCAGGAAAAAACATTTAAGCCCACAGGAAGCATAATTCTTATGTGATAAACACCCCTGCATCTGTGTCCTCTGTCACTTCACTGGTCCCCACGTCAGGCTCCCACTGCACTGCTACGTGCCTGCTCACCTCTCACCCACCTTCACCCCAGGCTCCGTGATGTCTTGAGCATGCAGGTTCACTGCTGGCCCCCACAACAGCCCTTTCTGCAGCCCTGGCTGGTGCCCAGAAGACTGGAGATACTTCTGGCACATTCCCTGCAAGCATGTGGTGAAGAGTAGGGCAGGAGTGGGCACGATATCTCCACAGCAGGCGTCAGAGGTGGTAAGGTCAGGAGAGAGATGCTAGGACTGTCCCTGAGGCGTCCCCTCTGAAGAGCCCTGCAGGAGCCCGATCAGCCCACAGATGACCTGGAATGCCAGTACCCAGAGTCCCAGGTCTGGGAAGACTGGCGCAGAGAGGCAACCACAAGGCCTGCCTCCTGGGGCAGTTCCAGAGCCTGAACTGCCTGGGCAGGGAGGCCTGCTTCCAGGAGGTTCCCTATGAGCTGGTTCCAGGGGCCCCTTGGGCTGCCCACACACCACCCCAGGAGGAAAGTGAAGGGGTAAGCAGGCCTCCAGGGTGCACTTCCCTTTTCTTACCTGGTCTGCGTTCCTGGACTGCCCCCCGGCCTCTCGGCTCCAAGGTGCCATGTGCACCATCTGCAGACACCCTAGCCACTGGCATTCAGGAGCCAGAGAGCAGCACGGAGAATGGGATGTCCTTGAGCCCCTCCTTGTGCAGAACCAGACTGAACTGGGGCTCTTTCCTTCCTCCCTCTGGGGAAGAAGGGGGAGTGGATGTCCTTGCCAGGTGTGGCCAGACCTTGGTCAGGGGCCCATGGGCACCTCCCACTGGACAGCCCAGCCTTGGTCAATGCCACATGGGCAGCTCTGGGAACCCAGCCCAGGAACAATGGGGCCATTCACTCAGCCTGGGACTCACACAATGACCCTCTTGGTCTATCTCCGTGGCTAGACGGTGTGTAAGTGGGAGAGAGAGAGAATATGTGTGTGAATGTGTGTGAGAGAGAGACTGACTAAAGGTAACTGGAGAGCCCAGCAGAGGCAGAAGGAACACCAACAAAGGACGTATTTGCAATAATACCAGCATCTATAATAATACCCTTCATTAAGCAATTACAGTGTGCCAGGCACTGTACTGGGTACATGCGTTATCCTCACAACAGCCCCCTGAGTATATTCCAATATAACTCCCATTTTAAAAATGAGAAACTAAGAGTTATAGAAGTCAGAATAATGGTAACTTCTTACCATTCTTGATGGGGGTATTGAGTAGGCAAGGGCACAGGGAACTTTCTGGGGCAGTGGAGAAGTTCTCTGTTTTTACTTGGGTGGTGTCACATAGGTGTCTACATGTGCAGATGTTCATTGTGCTGTCCACTGAAGACTTGTGCATTTTGCTATCTATAAATTATATTTCAGTAATAATGAAAATCATCAATAGAATGGAATATTACCCAACCCTAATTAAAGAATGAAGAAGTTCTTTGTATACTGATATGGATCTCTAAGATACACTGTTCAGTGAAAAAGAACAACGTGCAAAAGATTATTTTGCAGTAGTATGCAAATACGTTATTTTAAAATACCAGCTGTACATACATCTGCTTGTGTGAGTAGATTATCTCCAGGTGGACTCATAGAAACCAAACCTTGGGCTGCCCGAACACCACCCCAGGAGGGAAATGAAGGGGTAAGCAGGCCTCCAGGGTGCACTTCCCTTTTCTCACCTGGTCTGCGTTCCTGGACCACCCCCAGGACTTGTGAGAGAGAGGCGCCCAGGACTTGTGAGAGAGAGGCCTCTGGGAGAGCAGCCATGTGGCTGAGACAGAGGTAAAAGGAAGACTCTTCCTTTTTCTTAACCCATGGAGTGTATTCCTTATTCAAAAGTTAAGTGAAATTAAAATAAACAGTAAAAAAAGTGGCCGAGCCTCTGATTCCTAAGCCATTATATCAATTGCTTCAGTGCATTTAATTCTAAAGCAAACGGCCTCGCCACTCCTCCCACCATCTCCTGCCCGTCTCCCTTCTTGCAAACTCGGCCAGACTGCACCTGGCTGTGGCTGCCCCGCTGGGGAGAATTCATTGCCCAGCTCCACCATGCACCCTCTAAAACCTACTGTGGCCTGAGAGACAAGGTGCTGGGCTGGGGCTGCAGCCACCCCAAGAAGCTGCTGACCTCACAGAGCCGAGCACCGCACCAGCCCCTGAATGGGGTGGGTGCTGCAGGGTTGCTGATGGCTCCCCAGGGCCTTCCAGCAGAAGGTGACTTCCCTGGCCCTACCCAGGCCAGTGGTCGTTACTCAATGGCCCTGCCTCCCAGGTCCCCTCCATGGTATCTTTAGGCAAACCCAGCCCAGACCAGATCCTGAGGAAGAGCCCGGGCACAGGGAAGCATACAAAAAGCCACCTACCTACTCCGGCAGAAGAGGGCGTGAGAGTAGGCTTCCTTAGAGGATGCGAGGCTTCAGCTGACCACAACTGAACATGTCCTGGGTTCAAATCCCAGCTCTGCCATTTCCTAGCCGCTGGACCTCAGCCAAATAGCTTCATCACTTTGTGACTCAGTTTTTTCATCTGCAAAATGGGAACAATGACACCTATCTGTTGGGATTACTGTGAGGAGAAATGAGATTCTGATGACCCTAAGCCAGTATTTTTCAACCTTTTTAATCTCACAGCACACTTGAACTTACACTTAAACTTCCGTGGTACACTTAAACTGTGTTGGTTTTTAAAAAGGAGTTTAAAAAAAAAAAAAAGATATACTTACTGGGCTTTGAACTCTTTTCAAAATTAATTTAATTAATGATCTTTAAAATTTTTCATGGAACATCTAAGATCCTCTCATGGCACACCAGTTGAAAATCACTGCCCTAAGCCCTGGGCCTGGAGCAGAGCAGGCATGTCTTGAAACACTTACCACCTCTAAGGATATGATATAAGCAGAGCTTTATTACAGTTTACAAAGTGCCCCATGGGCACAGCCTCCCTAAAGGAGGTGATGAAGAGGAAGGACCTGCCCCATTGGGCACCAGGCCTCTTCCAGGCTCCTCCCTGCAGGAGGCTTGTCAAGAAAGGACAGTGTTGACAGGTCAAGAGGGCCCAGGATATTGAAGGGCTTGGAAATCTGGTTTCCACTTCTCAGGACTGTGGGGCCAGGGGACCATCTCCAAGCATCCAAGAGATACCAGGAGGAAGAAATCTAAGTAGAGGGATGGTGGGGACTGAGAGGGGCAGGGCTGGGCACTGTGTGTCCAGCACATCACCTTCACCTACCTGGCTTTCCTATCACTCCAGATCCCCCAGGCTTCACTTCCTAGCAGGTGGGGCCTGCCCAGGGTGTTAGAGCCCCAGGGCTGGGCAGACCTGGGCCATTCTGGCCAGACTTACTTTAGACAAGTCATTGAACCTCTAAGCCCATTTTCCACATCTGTGGAGACCATGTCAATGTCCAAGCCTGGGCTCTGTGCAGAATGTCAGCCCCTTGGGCAGTGTCAGGAGGGCCCTCCCTCCCCTCTCCCCGAGACAGAGTCTGCTGCCCTCTGAGCCCTCACTCAGCCAACATTAAGGACCATCATCTCTGTGTCTAGGTCTCATGGGGGGTGCAGAAGAGGTAACTGCCCTGAGAATGCACCTGCTGGTGTGGTGGGTGCGGGCAGGGACAGGGCGGAGACAGGCCAGAAAGTGAGGGACCAGGCCCCATGGCCACAAATGCTGGAACTAAGGGGGACCTGAATACCCTAGAACAGAGAGGAGGGAATTGGTTCTGCCCAGAAAGGGGTCCCATGCAGAGCCCAAATCCTCCGGAACAAGTCTTCTCTGGACATCACAGCACCCGCTCCTGTCACCCTCGGGCAGCCAGAGAGGAGGCAGGAGGGTGGGATAAGTGTAATAGTAACTAATGCCTTCATTTTTACAGGTGAGCACACCAAGGCTCTGAGAAGGCTGTCAGCTCAGAGCTGAGATGGGGGCCCAGAGCCCCATGTTCAGGGAAGGCTGCACTTTAGCCCTCCTGGGCCACTCAGTTCATCCCCACCCCACAGGTCACCTCCCCAGGTCACTACCCGGCCAGGCCCAGGCTCCTTTTGTGCAGGTGAGAAACTTCTCACCATGCCGGGTGCTTCCTTGGCAGTTGCAAACTGTGGACAGTCCCGTCCCTGGGGTGGTATAGTCTCCCAGACCCTAAAGCAGCCTCATTTCTGACCCATACCCACCCACGCCCCAACTCAAATCCAAACCAGAAATACTGTCTCCGAAAGGCCTCTGTTATGACTCATCCATTCAGCAAGGGTTACTGAGCACCTCCCCGCTGCGAGGCTCTCGCTGGGCCTCAGCATCTCACAAAGACTAAGAGGAGAATGGGGACTCTGGCAGATAGGGGGGTGCCCTGAGCTACTGCAGCCAGCCCATCTCCTGAACATTCCAGACAGCCTCCCATGGGGGCACGTTACCCCTGCCCATCTCTGAAGTGCTTCAACTACTATTGTCTATCTATTTTCCAAGCAAGCCCAGAACTCATCTGTCCTAAAAGGATCTCTTCAAATTAATGATTAACTCCTCACACCCCAAAAGAAAGACATCTTTTCAAAACCTAACCACTGTCTGCAGGGACCTGGGCCAAGCTGTGGAAAGAGCAGAGACACAGTCCAGGGCAGCCAGGTGCCCTGCTCCCTGCCTCACTCCTCGGGCCACAGTGGGAAAGACAGTCAGGGCAGGGGAGGGCTGCTGAGCAGAAGGTGAGGACACAGAGAGGGACAGAGAGCTCGGGAAGAGGGATGATGTCAGGGCCTGAGCCCCAAAGGAAGGACACTAAAATAGGGTCCCTGAGAGAGGGGTTTGTGGTGCAAGCACCTGCTTCACCCCACCGAGCAAGTGAGCTCCTACACCCACGACTCTCCACTGCCCATCTCCAAGACAGCAGGCATGGCTGATACCCTGCCAATCCAGGGACATGGTTGGGGGGTGGGGAGGGCCGCCCATTTAGACAAGAACAACCCTAGGAAAAGGCTCCAAGGGCCTGATGAAGAAGCAACTTTTCCTCCTCCCTCCTCCCCCTCCCCCTCTCCCCCTGGATGGAGTTTATTCAACTCCATCCAGTTTAATAAAAAAAAAATGTAGTCTCCATCTTTTTATGGCCAAATAATATTCCACGGTATACATATACCGCCATTTATTCATCCACTCATGGGTTGATGGTCACTTGGGTTGACTCCATGTTTTGGCAAATGTGAACAGAGCTGTGATAAACATTCTAGTACAAATGTCATGATGGTAAAGTGATTTTTTTCCTGGGTAGACACCTAG
>CAUYRH010046165.1:0-31095 GCA_963574655.1 Perodicticus potto
TTAAAATCTCCACATTTTGATTACTGTTACATCAATGACATAGTGGCTTGAGTAAGATATTGATGTTAATATTATTCCTAGTTTATCCTCTTTAGCATATGTATGAAATGTTCTTTCCTGTGCTTTTCTCTCAAATCTGATATACATATAAAGTGTACACGTCATGACCTACGTCTCAATGACTTCTCACAAACTGGACATCACCTGTGACACAATCACTGATATCAACATGTGGAAAATGTCAGTACAACAGAAGCCCCCATGGCATATTATGGAATAGGAATCATAAAATATCCATATTTAGGCAGCTTTTCCCATCTCTGGGGTGTGTGACTGGCTCATTTATGAGCATGAAATCCTCTCATCATGAATGATAGGGGAGGGGTCCCTGGGCTGGATTCTATGAATGAGACCCCGTATCCTCAGGTTCACTGGTACATTTTCCACTGCACACAGATTAGGGAGAAAGTGTCCCTAAATGTTGCTGGCAGGCTTATTGCCACCAGGAAGGAAGAGCTTCTTGAGAATAGAACCCACTCCATGAAAACAGATGAGAACAAGAAGAGAACAACCTTGGTCTGAGCACACTGTCTGCATTTAGATATATCCAAGACTGTAGATTCATTCACCCCTGCATTCCCCTGGGACAGAGCCTGTGGTTTCCCTCATTGCTCAGGCTAGTTTAGAATAAGCCCTGAGTCCCTCAATTCTCACATTTCCCTTATGAAATGATTAGCATCACCATTATTTTACAGAGGAAATACTAGAATGGGAAAGTTCATAGATGTGCTCAATGTTATACAAGTCAGTCCAGATATTTTGACTCCAGGTTAAAAAGCTCTGTGGTATTGGTGCCTGTAGCACAATGGTTACAGTGTCAGCCACATACACTGAGGCTGGTGGGTTCGAACCCAGCCCAGGCCTGCTAAACAATGATGACAACTGCAACAAAAAAATAGCCGGACATTGCGATGGGTGCTGTAGTCCCAGCTACTTGGGAGGCTGAGGCAAGAGAATCTCTTGAGCCCTAAAATTTGAGGTTGCTGTGAGCTGTGAGGCCATGGCATTCTACTGAGGGTGGCATAGTGAGACTTTGTCTCAAAAAAAAAAAAAAAAAAGCTCTATGTATGAAATTAATAGTGCTGATAAAATTTTTTTGATTGTTTCAGGGACTTTGAATTTCTCCTCAAGAAGATAAAAGTCCTGGGGTGTGGGAGCATCCAAGCTTCCCACAAAGAGCCTTCAAGCTTCAATATACTTTCCTCTTCTTATTTCCCTCTATTAAACAAACCGTGAATTCTGTCACATGAAATATTAGGTCATCTAACTTGGCTCACACCCTCCCCAAGCCTCCCTTCTCTCCCTAATGACAACATTCATTCAGCCTCTGCCTTCACCTCATACAGGAGAGTCCTAGTGGAATTGAATCTCTCGTGAAGAGAAGAATTGAATCTTTCGTGAAGAAGCATTCATTCTCCAGAGACACTGGAAGGAGTAGAGCTCCAAGTGTGTGCTCTTGAGCTTTCTCACCTAAGTGCCCAATTTGATCCCTCCTTAGTTATATAATAAGGGAAGGTCTGTATGAAGTGATTCCATGTTCTCCAGGGAGGGATTCTCCAGGGCATATGATTCTATGTCATGCAATGTTATAGAAGGAGTGTTGAATCACTAAGTTATATTTATAAATAGGTGGCACTGGCTAGATGTGAAACTTCTGATAATATAGCCATGAAAATTAAAGAGATTGAATATAGGTAAGAAGTGTAGATTCTGTGTGTGCGCCTGTTGGTTGTGTTCCCATGTATAGTCCTTCTCACTAATAGTTGGAAATGCTATTGAAGTGATGTGTCAGTTCTGAGGAAGTGCTAGGAATGGCTGAAGGATTTGAAGCAGTAGACTTTTGCTTTGATGCAAGTCAATTTCTGTTCAGAGAAAATACTGAGGGTATTTTCAAGGTATAAGTATTTCGCATGCACTAACATCATATCTTAGAAGTTTGCAAGTGAAGCGAAGAACTTGGTCCGTAAGTCCAACACTTGCATCTTCCCATCTGCAGGCTAAAACTTTAAAAGGGAATTATATACTAAATATAACATGTCTGGGAATTTTCCAAGACACAGTTAGGTTCTTCCAAGCTGTAGAGGAAAGATAGAGTTCCATGGTCACTTTCTGTTTATCACTCTTAACAGTCTTGCTATATTACATGATTTTAATGTGTTCTGTAAAAGTTTTCCATTTTTCAAGATGGTAGTTTAAGTTTTCTAATTTTAAAAACCAATCCACTTTTATATATAGTAAACCTTTGTAAATTGAGTACCTAAGGGGCTATAATAAACTGATTAACATAGGAAGTGAAATATACAGAACTAGGGTTACTGTACTGATACGTACATTTGCTGCTGAATGGTCCATGAAAGTTATGTCAACTTAGGAAGTGGTCAGTGTAGGGAGGTGTTCAAGTAGGGAGTTTCTATTGTATTTGGAACTGAATCCATATTTGTTCTTTCTTTCCCCATTGAAAATGGCTTGAAATATTTGATTGTACAAAACAGGATTATGGTACATTTTTTTGACAGAATTATTGTGGTTAATATGGGCATTTGATTTTAGTACATGACAATGGTCAAATTCAGGAATAAATGAATTTGTCTTTCACCGTCTTCTATATTCCTACTGATCTGCACTAAGCCAGCATTGTATTTCTTCAGCTTGCTGTGTCTATCGGTCCTCCTGGCTTCCTCATTGCCTACAGTGAATTTCCTCTGGTTTTCAAATCATGCCACAAAGGTCAGTAGGCCTCCATTCCAGTTCTATGTTGTCATCAAGCACCTTTGATTCAGACAACTGGGCCATCATCCTCATACTTTCCTCTTCCCACTCAAGGCATCCTGTGATTGTGGTTTTCCCCTCCCTTCTCTTTCAGAATTTATCCTTCTCCCTATTAAATTTCAATGCACATCTTATTGCTTCTCCTTCCCAATTATGTCATGTACTTGGCTTTTCTTTTAGACACTCTTTTACAGGTAGGATCTTGGTTTTTATAATAGTTTTATTCATTTATTTAACCCACTTTGACTCAGCATCTCTGAAGGGCCAGGAACAGTTGTAGGCACTGAGATATAACAAAGAAGGAAGGTAAAACTTTCCCCACTTGAGGTTAGTATTTTAGTGAGATATTTAGAATTTCCTATACATATGAATGTGTATATACATTTCGGAAAAGATATATGTTTAAGTTCAATTGGTGGTAATAAGAAGAAAGTGTAGCAAGATACAAGAAGTGGGACATACAGAGTTCTGGTTATAGGGTCAGAACCAATTTTCCATAATGAGGTGAGCCCTTTGCTGATGTCTGGGCTCAAATGTTCCCCTGAACATACAAAGCCTACATGGTAGGTGGTCAATTAGTGCTTGTTGAGTAATTTATGATTAAAGGAACTTTATGAGTAGGAAGTTAAGAATAATGACAAGAGGGAAACAGAGAGAGAGAAACAGAGAGTGGAAACTTTTAAATTCCAGGTTAATGGTGACCACAAACATGGTCTTTTTCCTATGTCAACTAGGTCAGTAGAATGAGGCGAGGAGAATTCACCCAAACCATTTTTCATCAGGCTCAATCCTAATCCGATTTGCTATCTTAAAAGCAGGCAGAAATCAGCATGTAGGCCACAAATCATGTAGGATAGGTTAATCTAAATCACAGCTCCCTTTATGTGTTTTTACTCATTTAATGTTGTCACATTTAATAAAGTTACAGACACTGAACCTGATGAATACTTGCTGTAACTTTCAATTTTTCAATAAAAATTGAGGTTTTTAATTTCAATCTGTCTTCTTTTTAACACTGTTTTGTGGTCTTAAATTTTATATTTATTTAAAATCAAGAAAAATGAATTTTATATGTAACTATGTTATGGGAATATTTTATGACCTAAGTCATAAAATATTTTATTTGCTTTAAGATTGTGTTTAATTTTTAAACTATAGAGTGTACAAGTAGAAGTAGATATTTGATATTATTTAGTACTTATCAGCCAGAATTCTTCACTTTTCCCATTCCATGTAAAAAATTCATTATTATAAGACATTGGCCATTCTCCAAATTTGCCAAAATGAATTGCTAACAGTATAAGCTCTGCTTCTGGGTTCTGCAAAGAATTTCTGGAGACTGAAGCTGACTTTTTTATATACTTTAAGTACTATCTTTAAAAAATGAATATAAGGCTCCCTTAATGAAAATGAAAAGGCAAAATCAAAGCTCTGTGGTTGAATTCATTCTCCTGGGTTTCTCTACTTTACTTGATCTCCAAGAGCCATTCTTTGGGGTTTTCCTAGTTATTTACCTGGTGACCCTGATGGGAAATGCCATCATTATAGTCATCATCTCCCTGGACAAGCACCTCCACATTCCCATGTACCTGTTCCTGCTGAACTTATCTGTGGTGGACTTGAGTTTCAGCACAGTCATCCTGCCTGAAATGCTGGTGGTCTTCTCCACTGAGAAAATTGTGATGTCTTTTGCAAGCTGTTTTGCACAGGTGTATTTCATTATTCTTTTTGGTGGGACTGAATGTTTTTTCCTGGGAGCGATGGCTTATGACCGATTTGCTGCAATTTGCCATCCTCTGAACTACCCCATGATTATGAACAAAAGAGTTTTTATGACATTAATAATGTTCTCATGGATTTTAGGGATCATGGAGGCTACTGTGGGGACCATATGGTTATTGAGTTTTCCCTTTTGTGGCCCCAACGAAATTAATCATATATTTTGTGAAGCTCCAGCAGTGCTAGACCTTGCATGTGCAGACACATTTGTGTTTGAAATATATGCTTTCATAGCTACTATTTTGATTGTTATGGTTCCTTTCATGTTGATACTCTTGTCTTACATTCGAATTCTTTATGCCATCCTGAAAATGCCATCAACCACTGGGAGGCAAAAGGCCTTTTCCACCTGTGCCTCTCATCTCACATCTGTGACCCTTTTCTATGGCACAGCCAACCTGACTTATTTGCAACCCAAATCTGGCTACTCACCAGAAACCAAGAAACTGATGTCATTGGCCTACACACTGCTGACGCCTCTGCTAAATCCACTTATCTACAGTTTGAGAAATAATGAGATGAAAAGGGCTTTGAAAAAAATATGCCAAAGAAAGGTGTTTTTACATACAGTTTGACTATGTTTAAAAAGCCTTATGATATTTGGCTAGTAACCTATTGTCCTTTAATTAAATTTAATAAATTTCAAAAACACTTTTCCTTTCTGATATCAATGTGTTTAATTTGTTGAGTTGTACATATTTGAATGTGTATTAGGGGATCCCTCCCTTTCAATAACACAGTGCTGTCACTTATATTTAGTAGATGTGTAAGTTTTCATAACACATCATACAATGATATATTCATCCCCTTCTCTATTATGAACTTACACATCATCCTGGATTACTGTCATTAAGATGATGCTTGAAAAGACCCTTTGTTCCATATGTTCTTTGTGTATTGATGTCTGTAAATCTGTGTGATAGATTTGTTTATATGGTACTGTTGAGATATAAAATATGTGTGCCTATAAATTTTAGTAGCTCTTGCCAAATTACATTTCAAAATGATTGTAGGGGCTTGGAGCCCACAGCTCAGTGGTTATGGCACAGGTCACATATACTGAGGCAGGTGGGTTCAAACCTGGCCCCGGGCCAGCTAAAGAACACTGACAACCACAACAAAAAAGTAGCTGGGCATTGTGGCAGGTGCCTGTAGTCCCAGCTACTTGGGAGGCTGAGGCAAGAGAATCACTTAAGCCCAAGAGTTTGAGGTTGCTGTGAGCTGTGACACCACAGCACTCTACCAAGGGTGACATAGTGAGACTCTGTTTCAAAAAAAAAAAAAAGGTTGTAGGCTGTTGAGACTTACCTGAAGCCCACTGTGCTCTCATAAAAACGTGGATGCCAACAAATAGAGTGATGACATTTTTATTTCTGGAGTGAAAATCTGTTTCATGAATAAGTAAGGAATGTACATTCATTCTTGTGGCTTCAACTGGTTCTATTTCATCAACTCACACACACTGCTATCCAACAGTAATTTCCTAGGTATTTTTTATGAATATTGAATGTTGGCATCTACAGGACTACATGAAAAATTTCTTGAATTCTCACTTCATAGAGCCGTTTTCCTTGGTAGTAGAGACTTGTTACATTTCCATTTGTAGGCCAACATCCCCCAGGCTCTCTGTTTACAAAGAATTAATGAAACATTTCTTGTTTTTGTGTATGTGGCAAACAAATATAATTAGACACTCGTGCCTACTTTCTGTAGTCCTTGAACCAAATCACCAACACTGGTACCTTTTCCAGGATGAATAATTTGTGCAGTGTCTCATGCCTGTAAACCTAGCACTCTGGGAAAATTGCTTGAGATTAGAAGATTGAGAATGGGCTGAGCAGGAGTGAGAACCCATCTTTACTAAAAAAAGTAGTAAATTATCTGGGCATTGTGGTGGGTACTTGTAGTTACACTACTTGGGAGGTTGAAGCAGAAGGATTCCTGAACCCAGGAGTTTGAGGTTGTTGTGAGCTAGGCTAAAGCCATGGCAGTATAGCCTGGTCAATAGAGTGAGACTCTATCTCAACAAAACAAAACACACAACAAAACAAAAAACAGATGAACAAAAACCCCCAAACAATCAGAATGAAAAATTTTATGTGCTGCAACAATGGAACATTGAATGCTTGCAAAAAGGAATGGTAGGAGAATGAGGGAACACACCTAAAGTAGAGTAGATTTGTGTGGAAAAGAATTGGGAGTCCCTCTGCCAGTCAAGTTAATCATGAGGTATTTCCTAATTCTATGCTCCAGACACCATGAGCATGACTTGGAGATATGAAAGGAGCTACTGCTGAATCTTTCCCCACGAGGACTATGGATCAGTCTGAAATATTCAGTTCATTATTCAGTTTGAAGTATTCAGTTTATTAATATTCAGTTAATAAATATTTAACTTTACCCTGAAATAAAAGACTGCTATGACTTTTTGGGTGATTCTTCATTTAACATTGCATGGTTAATGTTAAGTGCCTCTTGTTGATCTCATCTCTCTCTTTTCCTACGGGCTTGTTAGCTTGAGCTTTCTTTATATATTGAAATGTGTGATATGTTTAATGTTTTATTACCACATTCAATAATAAGCTCAATAAGGACAGTGACTGTAGGGTTTGTTCACTACTGTGTATCACCTGCCTAACACAGTGCCTGGGACAGAGTAGGTGCTTAACAAATACTTTTTGAATTAGTACAAAAAGAATACTCTGAAGAAAGATGTTCATTTGCTGAAGACTTGGAGCAGACTCAGGGTATGGGATAGGCACACAGTACTCAAAGAAAATTTGTCACAGACCAGTGCTTACACACAGTACTCAAAGAAAACTTGTCAAAGAGCAGTGCTCATGAGGATCCTTAGGAGATCTGCAAGATGTTGAGTGGATGGAGGGGGTTGGTACTTGACTGTCTTCTGTGTGACCAAGTTACCTTAGTGTTCTTCTTGTTGCATTAAGCCCTCAGAAGCCAGGGCCAATAATCAATTGGTTTTACAATTTGGATTCTAAAATTTGGGGCATTTCTTTACTTGTTGGTTTAGTCAGCTACAGGGGATATTTTCTCTTTGTGATACCAAATCCAATGTGTTTGTCAGAGCTTTCCAACGTTACAGAGTTAGGAGTAACTTTAATATCTCAGAATATACCTAGTGTCTCATTCCTGCTATAACATGTACAGAAAGCAGTAGTTTCAAGTCTTCTTGAATTCCTCTCCTTGTGGAGAGGAGTAATACATTGTACATTTTTGTACAAATGTAGTTTGGCTATGTTGCCCAGTATGGTCTGCAACTTCTGGCCTCAAGTGAATGTGGTCAGAGTCATCCACATTCTCTTTGAGTTTGATGTTGAGTAGTGATTCAAAGTTATTGAGTGGTCTTGGGGCTGGTAGTCAACTGAAACTATAAGAACAGGACTTTTGCCAAAGAAAGTTAGTATCCTTTGGATTCATGTAGACATCTCTATCAACATACATATACATACATATTGCTATCTATTTATTGATATAAAATTTTATCCAATTGAAATATTATATAAGGAATTTTTATTGGTCAAACTTTTAAGTTTTATAAGTATATGTTTATGATGTAACAGTACACCATCCCCTCACTGTCCCTGGATGTTTCCATCTCTGAATTGTCCTGGCCAGTGCATTTCCCTCCATGGTACATAATTCCAAGTCACCATTCCTGAAAGCTTTTATCATTGAACTTGTATGTTGTGCCCCGAATTATCTGCACTCCATATACCACTTGGGATGGGAATCTCCTGGCCAGCTGGTCCTAAGTATCTAGTCTTGAAACCCTATTTTACAGCCTACTTCACCAAACTTTGAGTATCCTGTGCGCTGGTTAGGGTTTCTAGGAAGCAGACACTCAGATGGGGTTAGGAGTGCAGAAACCCGGGAAAGGAAAGGAGATAAAACATGCTTGACAGAAGGATCTTTCTGACTGCTAAACCAGCCTTCTATAGTCTCCTTCGAGGGCAATAGGGAGCTCTGGATTGTCTATCAGCAGTATCCTGCATGGGTTGGAAATGCCAGATCCTTTCTCAGTCATTGAGTGGGCTTCTCCAAGAAGGGAGTGTCTTTAGCTCAAAATTGAGGCTGACCTTGAAGCTTTACAACTTTACAGCAAGCCTTTTTTTTTTATTTTTTATTAATTTTCTTTTCTTTTTAAAAGTCAGTCTCACTTTTTCACCTAGGCTAAAATGCAGTAGTGTGAATATATCTCACTGCAGCTTCAAGTTCCTGGGCTTAGGTGATCTTTCTTCCTCAGCCTCCCATGTAGCTGTGATTACTGGCATAATTTTTTTATTTTTGTACAAATGTAGTTTAGTTATGTTGCCCAGGATGGTCAGCAACTCCTGGCCTCAAGTGATCCTCTTACCTCAACCTCCCAAATTGCTGAGATCACAAGCACGGGCCTGTAAGTCATTTCTTTTTTAAAATTAAAATTAATTTTTTTAAATTTTAGAATATTAAATGGGTACATACATTTTGGTTCCATATTTCGTTTTTGTGTATTTTAATTCACAGTTATAGGTATGCCCTTCACCCAGAAAGGGTGCAATGTCATGGCCCGTATAGCTTATGGCAAAGAGTGAGAGTTATAAAAAACACCTGTATAGTTCAGTAATGTAACACCTTGGTGAAAAGGGCGTAGAGAGGGAATTGGCTCTCCTAAGAACTATAAGAGCTGGCCAGACGAGAGCATCAGTGATTGGCAGTCTGTACACCTGTGGTATTAAGAGCCACAGAGTATGTCTATAACAGGCTGGAGGAGAGGCAGTCAGAGGAGCATTCTATTACGGACCTGCTCACTCGAACTCTGTTGCTTCTTCTGCCGGCAGAACGCCTGTATGGCATCTCTCTCTCTCTACTAAAGACTGCTAAAGACTGCTAAGATGTATTCTTCTTACTAAGACTGCTTTACTCTCTCAAATACTGTCTTTCTCTCTCTCTCTCCCTTCTGCTAAAGCAAATAGCCCACAGACACCTAAGGGCAATTGTTCCCAAGCAAGGTAGCCTAGTGATCCGTGTCTGGAACCTAAATAAGCTGAGGGCTGCAGACCTGGCCAGTCCCGGCCCAATAAGTGGCGACCACGAAGGGACCCCGACACAATGTAACTGTGCAATGAACCCATTGGGTTGTGTAAATCTTTTCTTAAAGATGAATGTGAGCAGTGCATCTCCATGTCTGCCGCAATACAATTGAAGAATTTTGGGTTTTGATACTTTAACTTGTGAGAGGGAAAATGTATATTTGGAATGACAGACTGAGGTTCCACTAGGTAGAACCCAAGGCTGCTTAATCCATATTCGATCTGCAATTACAACAGACAGAATAAAACAATCTATACTAGTGTTAAATGCATGTCAATTCCATCTATGTGGAACACAGAAGAAATTTTTTAAGGATTTAGACATTTTTAATTTAAATATATGTTAGTTGTTGATGCTAATAATTATGTATCAACATAATTGAAATGACTGGCAGCAAGGCTTAATGGAAATATGCAGCAAGCATTAAATAAACATGATTTCAAATACTGGCTTTGCCATCTTCTAGGTCAGTGGTTCTCAACCTTCCTAATGCTGCAGTCCTTTAATACAGTTCCTGTGGGTCGCAACCCACAGGTTGAGAACCACTGTTCTAGGTCTTTGTGAGTATTAGCTTCTCTGTTTATAAAAGATTATGATGACGATGGTGATGAGTATAATGCTAATGGCAACATTTAGTGTTTCTGAAAGGATCAGCCATCATAATAGCAGTAGTAGTAATAATACAGGAATCACAATAATAAACAAGCTATCACATGTTGGAGCTCTTATATGCCAGGCATTGTTTCAAGATCCTTACATTTTTCTTTGATTTAATACTGGACCAACTTTGTGAGATAGAGACAATCCTTGAATTTTTTTGTAGGTTTCTAGATATGTTAACTACACATAGATCTTTTTTCTTAGCTTCCAAATCTGTATTTTTCACTTTAATCATTAGAAGACTGTTTTTGTTTTATTTTGCTTAATTGTTCTGTCTTCTCCTTACCACTATATTCCAGCAGTATCTAATTCTTTTTTTTCAAGCTTCCATTTGGACATCACATTTGTGAATTTTTTTTTCATTCAACACCTTTCTTAAACCCTGCCAATTATGGTTTGTTTCATCAATTTCTATTGTTTTTTCCACCTTTTTCTTAGTACTTGTTTGCTTTGCATGTTTCTTTTATAGAGGCAGTTACTTCATGATTTTGGCAATATTTTTGGTCATCATTTTTATCTGCTCTATAGCAACATTTAGTTTGGGTTGGATGTTTGTTTGAAGAGGGGGCCTGATCTTATGTTAAGTCAGCAGGGATCACTCATGGTTAGGCGTAATGTCCTTTATAAACCTGCTATTCAACTGCGGGCTTTACACATGGGCATCATTTAGGATGTTCAAAATGTAGAATCTGAGGTCTCTTCTAGACTTCAAGAATTCTAATTTGCATTTTCATAAGATCCCCACATGACTTGGATACACTTTAAACTTGAGAAGCATTCCTGCATAACACAGCTTAATTTTCATAAGAAAGATGAGTAATTCCCATCTATTGCTCTCTGTCATCAAATAATTGGAGCTCACATTGCCTCCTATGCTACTCACATATGCTTCTTGACATTATGGTATGTTTGCATGATCCTTTGTTTATCCATACCTGATTGCTTCTAAATTATGTCAAAGCAGTTACTGGGAAGCCTTTAACTACCTTGTAGTTCTCATGGTTCTAAACAAAAGGATTATGGTTTTTTTTTTTTTTTTTTCCCAAGGACTGTCACTTGCCATGATTTTTCAAACTTTAGTGTGTATTGGAATCACTTGTATAGACAATTAAAACACGTATGTTTGACACTCATACAAAAATTTTCTGTTTTGGTAGATCTATGCTAGAGCCTAATAACCTACATTTCTAACAAGTTCCGTGGTCCTTCTGATGCTCTTAATCCAGGGGCCCCAGTTTGAAAACCATAGTTCTGGGGAACTTGGTGCTTCTCTCTCTGTCTGAACTGTTCCTTCAATATCCCCTCTGAATGACACACATCATTTGATCTCATTGTATTGGACACTCCCTTTCCCATATTGTAATTTAGGCTACATGCTAGCTTCTTTGTATATGAAGTGTAGATTCATGTTTCTCATTAATTTTGTAGTTTTGGAGTAATTTTTATGAGGACATCTTTACCCAACCATTTAAAAGCCTGAATTTTCCCCTCTCCCTACTATGCTTTCTTTGACTAATTGAGGGTGAAGTTCGATCTTGCTTTTCTATTTCCTTAAGATGCATTGTTAGGTTGCTTATTTGAAGTTTTTAACAGTAATGTATTGTACATGTATATTTCAGAATAGCTGGAAGAGATTTGAATTCTTCCCAACACAAAGAAATAATAAATGTTTGAGATGAACAACATTCCAGTTACCAGGGTTTGATCATTACATATTGTACGCTTGTGTCAAAATATCACATGTATCTCGTAAATCTGTATAACTATTATGTATGTCCAAAAATAAAAAAATTAAATCTCAATTTCATTTTCTATTCTTAAAAATCTTGCTTTTAATTTATGACATAAGTACTTTATTTATTTTAAGATAGAGAAGTTAATAGTAAAATTATGCCAAAATCTCTCTAAAAATTACTTTTACTGTCACCCCCAATCTTATTTCTGCAGATAGTAACTCAAAATTGATTTACATTATTCCTGTTTTTCCTATTTATGTAAAAACACTATATACATTTTTTATAAAAAAGAGAATGAGACTCTATACCATATTTTTTAGTTTGTTGATTTTATTACATTTTTAAGGTATCTTTTCCTATTGTTATGTGTTCCATTCTTTTTAACTACATTTTATTCTAAATTAGTAAACAATCAATGTGACCAATATCTTATAAGTGAATATTTTAGTTCCAACTTTTCACTAGTAAAAACACATTATAATGAACATCCTCAGTAGATTTTGTGCACTTATTACGTGTTAAGTTTCAGGAAATAAACCTGGCAGGTCAAAGGGTATCACACTAAATTACTAATGTGATTATTGCATCAGATTTCCCTCCAGTGAGGTTGCAACAACTCCCTCTTCAACAGAGTATGAGTGTTTCCCTTCCCCAAGTCCTTGCTAATTCTGGATATTTTGTCCTTTGATTCTTTTCTATCCTCTTGTATTTCTAGTTATTAATAAGATTTGAATGGTATCAAAATGCAAACTCAAAGCACTATTATTTCTGGGATGTTTTCCATCTGTACTCTTTGCCCATTTTGATTTTACATATTACAGACACTCATGAATTTATTATTTTTATTGCAAAGATTTTCTTATTTTGTAGTTTGCTTCACAATCTTTTCCCTCACTATAGTGTTTGCTGTTACCCAGAGGTAGAGTGGGCACTTCCAGGTGTCTGTGGACAAGGCATCCAAACTATGATCTCAGCTCTTCCCTATAGCCATCTACTCAGGGGGCCATATTTGGAACTTATCACTATTCAGAGAACTTCAACTTTAAACTCTATCATTCAGATATTCTATTAGGTATATAGACTTTTGTTCAGCAGAGATCCTATTCTTTCATTAAAATTGGTCTGCACCTATGGTGCATGTTAGTAGGGTACAGGTGTAACTTACTAAATGTAAAATATAAATGTCTGAACACAATAACTAAGAAAACGCCATGAAAGCTATGCTAACCAGTTCAATAAAAATATTTCAAATTGTATATAAAACCAACAAATTGTATCCCATGATTGCATTAATGTACACAGCTATGATTTAATAAAAAATTTGTCCTTAAGTGTTTTATTGTTATATATATTTTATGTTAATAGTTTCTGGTAGCATATAGAATTTTTTTGGTATTTTACATCTTTTGTTAAATTTATTGTGGTGTACTTGATATTTAAGTGATTTTTCTTTTGAGACAGTCTCAAGCAATCACCCTGGGTAGAGTGCTGTGGCATAGTAGCTCACAGCAACCTCCAGCATGGGCTCAAAGTGATCCTCTTGCCTCAGTTTTTCTATTTTTAGTAGAGACGGGGTCTCGCTTTTGCTTAGGCTCTTCCCGAACTCATGAGCTCAGCAATCCACCCACCTCGGCCTCCCAGAGTGCTAGGATTGCAGGCCTGAGCTATTGCATCTGGCCTTTAAGTGAGTTTTATGTTTAATTTTCTGTGGTTTCCTGCTGATAAGACATAAATTGAATTATGGTATTCATTTCTCATCCAGAAAACTTGCAAAATTCATTTACTAATTCTTTTTAAAAAATCTAGATTAGTATTTTAAATTAATAAGCAATTATTATGATGGGGACACACATTGATGTTTTGATTTGTGCATACACTGTATAAAGATTAATCCCAGCACACTAACAAATCATCACCTCATCAACTTATTATTTTAGTGGTGAGAACATTAAAAATCTTTTACCACTTCTTAATTATACATTGTTATTAAGTGTAGTCACCATGCAATGCAATAAATAGAGCACAGAAACTTATTCCTTTAGTCAAACCAAAATATTGTACCCTTTGATCAACATCTTGGTTTTCTCTATTTCTCCCCTCCGCTCATCCCCCACCTCAATCTCTGATAACCATCTTTTCACTGTCAGTTTCTATGAGATTCATTTTTTAATGGATTCTCTATATCATCAAGTTCATACAATATTTGTCTTTAAGTGCCTGGCTTATTATATTCAGTGTAAAGTCCTTCAGGTTCATCCACTATGTCTCAAATGACAGAATGCTCTCGCCTGTAATTCCAGCATTTTGGGAGTCTATGATGGGACGATTGCTTGAGGACAGGAGTTTAAGAATAGCCAGGGTAATCTAGTGAGACCCCTATCAGTTAAAAAAAAATAGCTGAGTGTAATGGCACATGCTGATGATTAGAGATGCTGCACATGTTTTTCATGTATCTGTTGGCTATATGTGTCTTCTTTTGAGAAATATCTATTCAGGTTATTAGCGCATTTCTAAGTTAGTTTTCTTTTTTTGGCTATTGAGTTGAGTTCTTTAAACATTTTAGATATTAACCTCTTAATCAGATATGTGGTTTGCAAGTATTTTTTCCTAATCTCCGTGTTGTCTCTTCATGATGTTGTTTCTTTTTCTATGCAGAAGATTTTCAGCTTGGCGTAATCTCATTTGTCTGTGTTTGCTTTTGTTGACTTGTGTTTTTTGAGTGATATCTAAGACTTTATTCCCCAGACCAATGTCATGGAGCATTTCCGTATGTTTTCTTTTACAAATTAAAAGTTTTACAGTTTTAGGTCTTACATTTAAGTCTCCAATTCATTTTGAATTGACAATTTGTGTATGGTGTGAGATATGGTCCAATTTCATTCTTTTGCACGTGAACATCCAGTTTTCCTAACAGCATTTACTGAAGAGACTGACCCTCTCTCTTGTGTGTTCTTGGTATTTTTGTTGAAAATCAATTGACTGTAGATACTTGAGTTTATTTCTAGGCTTTCTATGTCCCAAAATATCCTGTTCTGTTGGTGGACATGTATGTAGGTCACTACAAAAGTTTTGAGACAGGCTTTGTTATGCTCTCTTTATTTCACTTCCAAAAACCATAGTTGACGGCATCCTTTTAATTCACAGATAATAGTTTCAACTTGCTTGGATTATTGATGTTGTTGGGAGGGTTTCTTTTGTTGCCATCTGCACCAATTTCACATTTCTTGATTTTGGTGTATCTTAAAACTTTCATAATGACCCATGGTATATTTTTATGCCAATATACCATGTTGTTTTGATTGTAATAGTTTTTTCATTATTTTGAAATCAAGGAGTGTGATTCAGGTTTGTTCTTTTGGTCAAGATTGCTTTGCTATTCAGAATGTCTCATGGTTTCATCTAATTTTTTCTATTTCTGTGAAAAATAGGGATTACAACAAATCTGTAGAGTACTTTGAGTATTATGAGCATTTTAATAATATTGATTTGCTTATTATATAAACACAAGGTATCTTTTAATTTATTTGTGTCTTTTCCAGTTTATTTCATGAATGTTTTCTAGTTTTCAGTGTACAGATATTAACTTCCTTGGTTAAATTTACTCCTGAGTATTTCTTTTTGATGCTATTGCATATGGAATTGTATCTTAATTTTTTGGAGGGATTGTTTGCTGTTAGTTTATAGAAACACCACTGTTTTGGTATGTTGATTCTGTAACATGCAATTTTACTGAATTTATCAGTTCTAACAGGTCTTTTTCATTGAGATTTTAAGATTTTCTGAATAACAGTAGAACATCATGTCATCAGCAAATAAGGACATTTTCACTTCTTTCTTTCCTATTTAGATTTCTTTTCCTTGTTTTTTCACAGAATTATTCTGGCAATTGTGACCTTACTTTTAGTAGTGTATTGAAAAGAAGGGGATCCTTGTTTTGCTCCTGATCTTAAAGGAAAAGCTCTCAAATTTACACCACAGAGTGTGATGTTAGCTGTGGGCTTGTTGCATATAGCTTTTATTGCATGAAATGCATTATTTTGGACCTAAATTGTTGAGAATGTTTATCATGAACAGATGTTGAATTTTGTCAAATGCTTTTCTTGTGTCTATTAAGGTGATCATATTGCTTTGTCCCTTATTTTGTTAATGTGGTATATCCCATTTATTGATTCATATTTGTGGAACCAGTCTTACATTCCTGGGATCAATTCCATTGATCATGATGAATGAGACTTTAAATGAGTTACTAAATTTGGTTTGCTAGTATTTTCTTGAGAATTTTTTCATTTATGTTCATAAGGGGTATTGGCATGTACTTTCTTTCTTTCTTTCTTTTTTTTAACAGGCATGATACAAATCTTCTGCTTTCTTTCTTTCTTTCTTTTTGTTTTTTTTTTTATAAAATCATAGCTGTGTCTGTTAATGCATTTATGGGATACGATGTGCTGGTATTATATACAATTTGAAATATTTGAAATATGTGATCCTCTAGAGCAGTGGTTCTCAACCTTCCTAATGCCACGGACCTTTCATACAGTTCCTGTTGGTCGTGACCCCCAGATTGAGAACCACTGCTCTAGAACCTATTTTAGGAATTATGGAACAATTTTTGACATCGAGAACATAATTATTGTGGTGAATATGGGCATTTGTTTTTAGTACATGACTATGGTCCAATTCAGGAATAAATGAATTTGTCTTTCACTGTGTGCTATATTCCAGATCTGCACTACGACAACATTGTATGTCTTCAGCTTGTTGTGTCTGTCAGTCTTCCTGGCTTCCTCATCTCACACAGTGAATTTCCTCTGATTTTCACAACATCCCACAAAGGCCAGTAGGCCTCCATTCCAGTTGTGTGTTGTCATCAAGCACCTTTGAGTTATACAACTGGGCCATCATCCTTATGCCTTCTTCTTCCCACTCAAGTCATCCTGTGACTGTGGTTTCCCCCTCCCTTCTCTTTCAGAATTTATCCATCTCCAGCATAAATTCTAAAGCACATCTTATTGCTTCTCCTTTCCAATTATGTCATGTACTTGGCTTACTTTTCTTTTATATACTTTTTTACAGGTAGAAAAAAAGTATATAAAAGATTTGATTTTTCTGATAGTTTTATTCATTTATTTTACCAACATTGACTCAGCATCTCTGAAGGGTCAGGAACAATTGTAGGCACTGAGATATAACAAAGAAGGAAGCTAAATCTTTCCCCACCTGAGGTTTGTATTTTAGTGAGATATTTAGAATTTCCTATATATATGAATGTGTATATACATTTCAGAAAAGATATATATTTAATTTTAATTGGTATAATAAGAAGAAAAGTGTAGCAACATAAAAAAAAGTGTGATTTACAGAATCCTGGTTATAGGGTCAGAAGTATTTTCTGTAATGAGTTGAGCCCTTTGCTGATGTCTGGGTCTAATGTTCCCCTGAGCATATGAAGCTTAGAACATGGTAGGTGGTCAATTAGTGCTTGTTGAGTAAATAATTATTAAATGAACTTTATGAGGTGGAAAGTAAGGTCAAAAACAAGAGAGAAACAGAGGGAGAGTGGAATCTTTCAAATTACAGGTTCACAGTGACCAAAAAATGGTCTTTTCCCAAGGTCATCAAGGTCACTAAATTGAGACATGAAGAACTGTCCTTAAACATTCTTCATCTAGGTCAATCCTAATATGATTTCCTACCTGCAAAGTGAGCAGAAATCAGCACATAAGCCACACATTAGGAAGGATAGATTTATCACAAACCCTTTATGTGTTTCTACTGTGTCATCACATTTAATGAAGTCACAGGCACTGAACCTAATGAATGCTTGCTGTAGCTTTCAATTTTTCAGTTACCATCAAAATTTTTGAGGTTTTTAATTTCAATCCATGAACTTTTTAACACTGTTTTGTGGTCTTAAGTTTTGTATTTATTTAAAATTGAGAAAAAAATATGTTATTTATAGCTACAGAAATGGAACTTAAGTCATAACATATTTTATTTGCTTTAAGACTGTGTTTAATTTTCAAACTGCAGAGTGGACAAGTAGAAGTAGATCTTTGGTATTATTTAGTAGTCATCAAATAATACTTCTGAGCCAGAATTCCTTACTTTTCCTTTTATATTTTAAAGATTCATTATTCCCACTTTTGTCCATTCTCCAAAATTCCCAAAGTCAATTTCTGACAGGGTGAACTCTACTGTTCTGTGCCATGAATTTCTGGAGACTGGACTGTGACTTTGTTGTAGACTTTACATATTATGTTTATAAAATGAATTTAGGGCTCCACTAACTAAAAATGAAAAAGCAAAATCAAAGCTCTGTGGTTGAATTCACTCTCCTGGGCTTTTCTACTTTTCCTGAACTCCATGAGCAGCTTTTTGGCGTTTTCTTGGTTATTTACCTGGTGACCCTGATGGGAAATGCCATCATTATAGTCGTTCTCTCCCTGGAGAAGAGCGTCCATATTCATATGTACCTGTTTCTCCTGAAATTATCTGTGGTGGAAGTGAGTTTCAGTGTAGTTATCATCCCTGAAAGGCTGGTGGTCCTCTCTAGTGAGAAAACTGTGATGTCTTTTGTGAGCTATTTTGCACAGATGTATTTCATTCTTCTTTTTGGTGGGATGGAAAGTATTCTATTGAGAGTGATGACTTGTGACCAATTTGCTGCAATTTGCCATCCTCTGAACTATCCAGTGATTATGAACAAAAGAGTTTTTATAAAATTGGTAATATTCTCATGGGGTTTAGCGATCATGGGGGCTATTGTGCAGACCACATGGGTATTTAGTTTTACCTTTTGTGGCCCCAATGAAATTAATCATATATCTTGTGAAGCTCCAGCAGTGCTAGACCTTGCATGTGCAGACACATTTGTGTTTGCAAATATATGCCTTCATAGCTACTATTTTGATTGTTATGTTCCCTTTCTTATTAATACTTTTGTCTTACATTCGAATTCTTTATGCCATCCTGAAGATGCCATCAACCACTGGGAGGCAAAAGGCTTTTCCACTTGTGCCTCTCATCTCACATCTGTGACCCTCTTTTATGGTACAACCAATATGACTTATTTGCAAATCAAATCTGGCTACTCACCTGAAACCAAGAAACTGATATCACTGGCTTACTCACTGCTTACACCTCTGCTGAATCTACTTATCTACAGTTCATGCAATAATGAGATGAAAAGGGTTTTGATAATAATATGGCAAAGAAAAGTGTTGTTACATATAGTCTGACTATGTTTGGGGAGCCATATGACATTTGGTTATTAACCTGTTGTTCTTTAATTAAATTTAAGGAGTGGTGAAAATATAGTTCATTGTTGATGTGAATTTTTTGGATTTTTTGAGTTTTCCATGTTTGAAAGTGCATCAGGGGATTCTTCCTTTTCAGTGAAGTTCTGCTGTCACTTGTTTTCAATAAATACATATATTTTCATAACATATACTACAATTTATTAATCCACTTCTGTATTAAGAACTTCCACATCATTACTGGTTTGTTGTCATTAAGACAATGCTTGAATAGACACTTTGTTTTATATGTTCATGTATCCTGATGTCTGTATGTCCGTGTGATAAATTTGTTAACATGGGATCAAGGAGATGAAGAGTATGTGTGCTTATACATTTTAGTAGCTATTACAGAATTGCTTTTCAAAAATATTGTAGCTGCTTCATACTGAACTAAAGTCTACTGTACTCTGGTACAATAGTGGTTTGGGTTTTTGGTGATGGTTCTGTGTTTATAGACTTATTTTTGCTACCTTTTCTTCGAATGCAGGCAGGCAGATTGAGTAGTAGGAACTTTTTTTTGTTGTTGTTGTTTTTTGATTTTTGTTTTTAGGTATAGGGTCTTACCATATTGCTCAGGGTAGAGTACAATAATGAGTATTATAGACATGATCATAGCATGTGAATAGTGTTAAGTTCCTAGGTTCAAACAATCATCCTATTTTAGCCTTTGAGTATCTGGGATCAAAGGCACATGCCTGTATATCTGGAGAAGAATTTTAGAGGGGAATTTCCTTGTTCATTAAAAATTTATTGGCAAAATTAGTGTTATGTATTTTTTATTGTCTAAAATTTTTGTTATATGGGTCATGGTGTATGGCACACCTCTTGGGAGCAGGACACAATTATAAAAGGGACTTTATCTAACAAATGCAATCAGTCTAACCTAATTCTCTGTGCCCTCAATGAATACCAAACAATACAAAAAATTAAATTTTTGTTATAATTCATTGCGCAATCTAGCTAGAAAAGGAAACACCACTGAACAGTTTTTGGACTCCATCACTAACAGTTATGGACAACAATCATATTTAGTGAAATAAAAAGGTTGGGATAAATTTTAATTGTTTTTATATTATTGGTTGAAGTAATAATTATTGAATAGGGCAGTAATTCAAATTTACATGGAAAGTGGAAAATAGTCTGTGTAGAAGAATAGTAATATTAATTAAGATAGTATACATATCTGGTAAATGTTGGGGAGGTCTTATATTGTTTAGGGATAGGCCCTGCACACATGCGATTTTGTGCTATCTAGATCTTTTTTGAGTTTGTGATAGTTTAATAAATACCAGCTTATTTTTGACTGAGTCTTTACTACATTTTAAACTTAGGTTAAACATCTCAATTATTTCTTTTCTTTTAATTGCTTCTTGATATTATTTCAGTTCATATGGAATTGATGGAGTTTGTGTTTAAGGAATTACATTTAGACATTGGGTTACATTAATTCTAAATGTGTATGACTGTACTTGTATTTTGGCTATTTTTTTTTGTTTGTGATTTTTTTTTTGAGGAGACAGAAACTGTTCTGCATCAGTTTCTAGGGTTGCTATAATAAAATACTTCAGAATGGATGGCTTACACAGTGGAAATTTATTTTCTCACTGCTCTGGAGGGTTGAAGTGTAACTCAAGTGTACCAGAGGTACTGGATTCCTCTAGGTCTCTCTCCTTGGTTTGCAGATGGCCCCCTTATGGTCTATACTCCCACCTTTCCTCATTGTGAAATACCCCCTGGTGTCTCTTGTTCTTCTAGGAACACCATCATATTGGAACAGGGCCTGCCCTGGCCACCTCATTTAACATTAACTTCTTCTCAGACTTCAAAGCCAAATGTAGTTACATTTGAATGTACTAGTGGTAGGGGGGTCTAAACATATCACAAGTAAATTTGATTGACCTTGGTCAATGGTAGTCCATATTGTTTGGGCTCTAGTAAAGCCTTTACCTCTACTGCTAGGCCACTTTGTTCTTGTGAGTATCATACCAGCAGGGGGACGTCCTCTGAGAAAAGGAGGCTAAATTCAACTGACTGAGTCATTTTATCTATTGGTTGTGTGTTTTTGTGGGCTACAAAGACCTTCATGCTCACGCCATGTGACCATCAATATGCTTCTACCCTAGATGTCCTTGCTGCCAAACTTCCTGTCTTTATTCAAGTCAATGAACTCTGACTGACCTAGTCTTGTTTACCAGCTTCTTGGTCCAGCACACTCAGAATTCCATACCACAAGTTTTCCCCTGGCCCCTAAAGGTGCAGGTGTGTAGCTATGCTAGTTCTTGCAGCTACATTGTGGTATAGTGTCTTATATCCTTGACTGGCACAGTGTGTCCCTGGCTGTGCCGTGCTGTGACAGTCCTTATTTATAAACCTGGCATTGAGGACAGGAGCTGAGGGCAGTTCCTAAGGGGACACCCCCTCTATAGTGTTCTGCACAGCACTTCTTAGCCTTTCTTTTTTTTTTTTGGTGGTATCCTTTATTTTTTATTTTGTTTACTAAATCTTAGCTGTGTACATTAATGCAATCATGGGGTACAGTGTGCTGGTTTTATATACAATTTTAAATATTTTCATCAAACTGGTTAACATAGCCTTCATGGCATTTTCTTAGTTATTGTGTTCAGACATTTATATTCTACATTTATTAAGTTTCATATGTACCCTTGTAAGATGCACCATACGTGTGGTCCCAGCAATTACTCTCCCTCCACCCATCCTCTTCCTCCCCTCCCCTCTCTTTCCCCTTTCTCCATATTCTTGGGCTATAATTGGGTTATAGCTTTCATATGAAAGCTGTCAATTAGTTTCATAGTAGGGCTGAGTACATTGGATACTTTTTCTTCCATTCTTGGGATACTTTGCTAGGAAGAAAATGTTCCAGCTCCATCCATGTAAACATGAAAGAGGTTAAGTCTCCATCTTTCTTTAAGGCTGCATAATATTCCATGGTGTACATATACCACAATTTATTAATCCATTCGTGGGTTGATGGGCACTGGGGCTTCTTCTATGAACTAGCAATTATGAATTGGGCTGCAATAAACTTTCTGTTACATATATCTTTGTTATAATGTGATTTTTGGTCTTCTGGACATATACCTAGTAGAGGAATTGTAGGATCTAATGGCAGGTCTATTTTTAGATCCCGATGTGTTCTCCAAACATCTTTCCAAAAGGAATGTATTAGTTTGCATTCCCACCAGCAGTGTAGAAGTGTTCCCTTTTTCCCCATACCCATGCCAACATCTCTGGTTTTGGGATTTTTTGATGTGGGCTAATCTTACTGGAGTTAGATGCTATCTCAAAGTAGTTTTGATTTGCATTTCTCTGATGATTAAGGATGATGAGCATTTTTCATGTGTCTGTAGGTCATGTGCCTATCTTCTTCAGAGAAGTTTCTCTTCAAGTCCCTTGCCCAACCTGAGATAGGATCACTTGTTCTTTTCTTGCTAATATGTTTGAGTTCTCTGTGGATTCTGGTTATTAAACCTTTGTCAGAGACATAACCTGCAAATATCTTCTCCCATTCTGAGGGCTGTCTGCTTGTTTTACTTATTGTGTTCTTGGCTTTGCAGAAGCTTTTTAGTTTGATCTGGTCCCACTAGTGTACTTTAGATGTTGCTTCAATTGCCCAGGGAGTCCTCATAAAATATTCACCCAGGCTGATTACTTCAAGGGTTTTCCCTGCACTTTCTTCTAGTAGTTTTATAGTTCCATGTCTTAAGTTTAAATCTTTAATCTAGTGAGAGTCTATCTTAATTAACAGTGAAAGGTATGCATCCAGTTTCAGTCTTTTACAGGTAACCAGCCAGTTCACCCAGCACAATTTGTTAAATAGAGACTCTTTTTCCCACTAAATATTTTTAATTGGCTTGTCAAAGATCTAATAACGGTAAGTAGCTGGGTTCATCTCTTGTTTCTGTATTCTGTTCCATACATCTACCTCTCTTTTTTTGTGTCAGTACCATGCTGTTTTGATCACTATTGATTCATTGTATAGTCTGAGGTCTGGTAGTGTGATTCTTCCTGCTTTTTTTTTTTTTTTTCTGAGAAATGTCTTGGCTATTTGAGGTTTTTTCTGATTCCATATAAAACGAAGTATTATTTTCTCAAGATCTTTAATGTATGACAGTGGAGGGTGGCACTGTTGGCTCAAAGGAGTAGGGCGCCAGCCCCATATGCAGGAGGTTGCAGGTTCAAACTGAGACCTGGGCAAAAACTGCAAAAAAAAAAAAAAGTATGACAGTACAGCTTTAATAGGGATTGCATTAAAATTGTATATTGCTTTGGGTAGTGTGGACATTTTAACAACATTGATTCTTCCCAGCCATGGGAGCATGGTTTGTTTTTCCATTTGTTAACATTTTCAGCTATTCTTTTCATAGAGTTTCATAGTTCTCTTTTTAGAGATCTTTCACGTCCTTTGTTAAGTAAACTCCCAAATATTTCATCTTTTTTTGCACTACCCTGAATGAAGTAGAGTCCCTGACTGTTTTTTTAGCTTGACTATTGTTGGTATATATAAAAGCTACAGATTTATAAGTGTTGATTTTGTAACTGAGACACTGTTGTATTCCTTGATCGCTTCTAAGAGTTTTGTAATAGAATCCCTGGTGTTTTCCAGGTATACAAGCATATCATCTGCGAAGAGTGAAAGTTTAATCTCTTCTGACCCTATATGGATACCCTTGATCACCTTTTCTTCCCTAATTGCAATGGCTAAAACTTCCATTATACTGTTAAAGAGCAGTGGAGACAATGGGCAAGCTTGCCTGGTTCCTGATCTGAATGGAAATGATTTCAACTTAACTCCATTCAATGTGATATTGGCTGTGGGTTTGTGAAGATGGCCTCTATCAGTTTAAGAAATGTCTCTTCTATATCCATTTTCTTAAGTGTTCTGATCATGAAGGGAAGCTTGATATTATCAAAAGCTTTTTCTGTATCAATTGAGATAATCATATGGACTTTGTTTTTTATTTTGTTTATGTGCTGAGTTATATTTATAGATTTATGTATATTGAACCAGCCTTGAGACCCTGGGATAAAATCCACTTGGTCATGGTATACAATTTGTTTGATGTGTTGCTGGATTCTGTTTGCTAGGATCTTGTTGAATATTTTTGCATCGATATTCATTAGTGATATTGGTCTATAATTTTCTTTTCTTGTTGGGTCTTTTCCTAGTTTGGGGATCAAGGTGATGTTTGCTTCATAGAATGTGTTGGGTAGTATTCCTTCTTTTTTTCTGTATTTTGGAAAAGGTTGAGTAATATAGGTACCAGTTCCTCTTTAAAGGTTTGGTTGAATTCTGAAGTGAAGCCATCTGGTACTGGGCTTTTCTTTTAGAGGAGATTTTGTATAGTTGATGGTATTTCAGAACTTGATATAGGCCTGTTCAACATTTCTACTTCATTCTGGCTAAGTCTAGGAAGGCAGTGTGCTTCCAAGGAAATTGGTCAATTTCCTTCAGATTTTCATATTTCTGAGAATAGGTTTCTTGTAATATTCATTAAGGATTTTTTGAGTTTCTGAGGAATCTGTTGTTATTTTATCTTTACCATTTCTGATTGAGAAATTGGAGATTTTACTATTTTATTCCTGGTTAGGTTAGCCAAAGGTTTATCTATTTTATTTTATTTATCTTTTCAAAAAACCACTTTTTAATTTCTTGATGTGTTGTATAATCCTTTTGTTTTCAATTTCATTTAATTCTGCTTTAATTTTGTTTATTTCTTTTCTTCTGCTGCATTTGGGATTGGAATGTTCTTCCTTTTCCAGTTGTTTGAGATGTTTGATTAAGTTGTTAACTTCCTCTCTTTCCATTCTCTTGAGGAAGGCTTGCAGTGCTATAAATTTCCCTCTTAGGACTGCCTTTGCAGTATCCTAGAGGTAATAATAATTTGTGTCTTCATTACGGTTTTGTTCCAAAAATTTGGTATTTTCTTTCTTAATCTTGTCTATGACCCAGCTATCATTCACCATGAGATTATTTAGCTCCGTGTGTTTATATGAGTATGGAGATTATTGTTGTTACTGAGTTCAACTTTTATTTCATGATGGTCCAAGAAGATGCAAGGAATAATTTCTATTCTTTTAAATTTGCTGAGGTTAGACTTGTGACCTAAGATGTGATCAATTTTGGAGTATGTTCCATGGGCTAATGAGAAGAATGTGTATTCAGTTTTGCTAGGATGAAATGTTCTGTAGATGTCTGTTAAACCCAGATGTTGAATGGTTAAGTTTAAATCTAAAATTTCTTTACTTAGCTTCTTATTGGAGGATCTATTCAACACTGCCAAATGAGTGCTAAAATGTCTGACTACTATGGACTTGGAGGAAATCAAGTTGCTCTTGTCTGTTAGAGTCTCTTTTATAAATTGAGGCACATTATGTTTGGGTGCATAAATATTAATAAATGAAATCTCATCATATTGAGTATTACCCTTAACAAACAAGAAGTGACTATCCTTATCCTTCCTTTCTTTTGTTGGTTTAAAGCCTATTCCATCTGTAAATAAAATTGCAACACCTACTTTTTTGTGCTTTCCATTTGCCTGGAATATAGATGACCATCCCTTCACCCTGAGTCTATATTTATTTTTTAAGGTAAGATGAGATTCTTGTATGCAGCTGATATCTGGCCTTAGTTTTTGTATACAGTCAGCCAGCCTGTGCCCCTTTAGAGGACAACTTAAACAAGTCACATTAATTGTGCATATTGATAAACCTGGTAGAATTTTGGGTATTGAGTTTTTGAAAGTCCAGTGGACATTTTTAATCCTTTCACTGCTGTGGAAGTTGGAATTTGTCCAAAAGTTTCTGAGTGAGTTTACTTTTGTTGTGGAGGTTGTGGTGCTCATTATGGAGGAAAGGCATGAGAATATCCTGGAAAGTTGGTTTAGTTATGGCAAATTTCTTCAACATGTGTATTTTATTAAAGTATTTAATTTCTCCATCATAAATGAAAATTTAGCTGGATACAGGATCCTGGTTTGAAAGTTATTTTGTTTTAGAGAATTAAAAGTCAATGACCGCCCTCTTCTAGCTTGAAAGATTTTGGCAGAGAGATTTTCAGTCATTCTAATATTCTTCCCCTTGTAGGTTATGTTTTATTTTATTTCTGGTGGCTTTCAGAATTTTCTCCTTCATATTAACTTTAGTGAAGTTAATTATAATGTGCCTGGGGGATGTCTTATTTGTGTTGAGTTGTACTGGCGTTCTGAAACTGTCTGCTATCTGAATTTCAGAATTTCTTGGCATGTCTGGAAAATTCTCTTTCATAATGTCTTGAAAAAGAGCCTTTGTGCCTTGTGAAGCTACTTTGTTGCCTTCAGGGTTCTCTTTTAGGTGAATATTTGTTTTCTTCAAATTATCTCAGAGCTCTCTGAGAGAATGATCCACTTTTGCTCTCCACTTCTCTCCCTCTTTGAACATTTGTGAGCCTCACAAAGTGATTGGGGGTCAGATCAGATGAGTAGTGAGCATGTTCCAATATAGTTACTTGTGAACTTGTGCATTATTCTGATGCAAGAGCCATGAGTTGTTGGCCAAGATTTTCAATTAAGGTTTTTCTGTTTCTCCATTGATGGTTACCCGTTCTGTTATGGTTCTTACAGTCAACCAACAATATGGGTATCTAATTGATGAACTTTTGCAATGTTTTCATCAGATAGTGAGATCTCACGTTTCTTCATACCTACAACTATAGGTAAGAGGTAGGGGTCAAGTTTCGTAGGAATATATTTATATTGCAGCATACTTTCCGGACAACAGGTGGCACTGTGAGTGGTTCCAAGGCTTATACCCGATTCCCAGTTTACATTGTTACCACAGTAACCACTGTACCTGGCCTGTAGGAGGAGGTGCCTGTGGTCTTGACCATTTCTGAAATTTCAAAATATGTCTGTTTCCTAACTGGTCGCCTAAGCTCGGCTGTTCTGTTCCAGATGGCACCCCTATCTGACCTCCAAATTTGTCGCAGGAGTCCATGCTTCACCAATTTTTCCACTCAGCTCCTAGCTTCCCTGGGAACTGGGAATTGTAATCTTCCACGGGGGCTGGTTGGTGCTGGAGCTGGCTGCTTCAGCAGCTGCGCGGAGACTCTGCGACTCAGGATTAGACTTTTGAGTCCAGCAATCCGCCAGGTTGCTGCGCACCCTGAACTGCCAGTCTTACAGCAATAGTCCCCACCAGGAATGGTCTGGTCCATTCATTCACACCTGCTGTTTTGGGAAAAGGTGCCTGCCATTTCCGACATTTTCAAATGTGTCTGTTTCCTAGACAGGATCCTTTCCCCTTAATTTTCTATTGGGCTGCCTAGCCCCCTTCCAATTCGAACGGCACCCCTTTCTGGTCAGCAAATTCCACTCAGGAGTCCACACTTCAATAAAATTTCCACAAAACACCTAGTTTCCCCACAAACTTGGAACTGCCGTCCTCCATGGGGGAGAGGCTGGTTGCTGCTGCCTCTGGCTGCCAGCTGCTGGTGGTCGGTTGCTGGCACCACTTCAACAGCGGCTCTGGGTTACACTTCAAGTGCAGCATCCACCAATGTGCTGCACACTCCTAGCTACCTATTTACACCAACATTCCACCTGGGGGAAAAGATCTAGCCCACTCACTCTCACTTGATGATTTGGGAGAGATGAGCTAAACATTCTTCCTGTTCACCATTATGCTCTGCCTTCCCAAGTCTGTGCTTTAACTGTAATTATTTTTAATTCTAATCATGTGTTTTCTTTTATTTCACTTTATTATTATTTACTTCAAGCCCCCCTCCACTATTTCTTGCTGATGTCTATTCTTATCTGTATTTTCAGTATGGACATCATATTTATGATTTATTTTCTTTATTTCTTGATACATAGTCTCACACTGTCACCCTGGGGTTGATTGCTCTGGTGTCATCCTAGCTCCCAACACCCTCAAACCCTTTGGGTTCAAGAGATCATGCCTAAGCTTCTCGAGTAGGTGACAATACAACCATCCACCACCATGACTGGCTAATTTTTCTCTTTTTAATGACTGGCATCTCATTCTTGCTCAGGCTTGTCTCAAACTTCTCAGCTCAAGAAGTTGGCTCATCTCAGCCTCCCAGAGTGCTAAAATTGCAAGCAAGAGCCACTGTGCCCAGCCTTATATTTATGATTATAAAAAAATCAAAACCTTCCTGATCTTTCATTTGAGATTTTCTAAGTTTCTTTTATTTGGTCATATCTTTCCAGGATACTTATTTCTTTGTTCTGTGCTCTTCTTTTACAGAGTTTAAAAAAGTCTTAGCCATATCTTTTTTTGGTGATTTTCATCTGTTCCATGGCAACTTCACTTTGGTGAATCTTTTTTGTGTATCATGTGCTTTTCCTATTCCTCTTCAGTTTCTGGGTGGTAGGCTGATGTGGGAACTCTTTTAATTATCTCCCATGTTTGAAAAAGGTAATGTTCATTCTTGACCCATTATGTACAGGATATTTGTGTGGAGAAGGGGCCAGGCCATGTTCTAAGTCAGCATCGTTAGCAGAAACATTCTTCACAAGCTTACTCCTTGGAAGAGGGTCAAGGATGTTCATGAATTTCAATCACTCTTTTAATAAAGATCCCCACACGACTTGGATGCACTTCAAAATTTGGGAAGTCCTACTGTATAACATAGCACTAATCTTTATAAAAAAGATGAATTACTTTTCTCTACTACTCCCTTTCATCAGATAGTGAGATCTCACGTTTCTTCATTTTACCTTATTGACAGACAGCCCCCTGAAACTGTGGTATGTCTGTGTGATCCTGTGTTAATTCTTGCCTATGTGTGTCACTTATCAAAGCAGGTCCAGGGAAATCATCACTACAGGCTCTTCCAGGCAGTATTCCTTGTTGAAAACAGAAGAAATTGTGGTTTTAACCTCCAAAGTGTGCCACTGTGATGATTCTCAAATTTTATTGTGCATCAGAAAAATAGAGTGAAAAAATTTCACTTCCTTCTTCTTAGGGCCTAAGCTGAGTCTGAGAATTAAATTGATGCAAGATAGAGTAACAGCACAAAAGTATAAACAAGTTTTAGGTTGCATGGGAGCTCTCATCTAAAGAAAAGAAGACTCAAAGACCCAGTTATAGTCAGGCATACTGATTTTGACCAAGAAGAGTAAGCTGTGAAGAATTAACTAAATTATGTGGAGGGTTTAAAAGATAAATACCCACCAGGTTCTCTGACATAGTGAGAACTTATCTCTGAAAAAGTGTGTAAATAAATAATTAATAAAAGATAAGTTATTTTGACAGCATTTGTATAGAATTCTCTTCATCTCAATATTTCCTCCTTGAGAATAAGAATGATATGTTTATTCCATGAGAATTTCATCCCTGTTTTTAAGAAACAGCATGTCCATGCAGGCTATAGTCAAAGCAAAGAAAAAGAAAGAAGGAAACAGCGTGAAGTTCAGGAAAGACAGTTATCTTATTGTACCTGTTATCTTTCAAATGCCTCTAACTTAAATAGTCAATGTGTTAGACTAGCCTAATTTAATTGCTGCCTGAATCAGGTGAACTGAATTTTTTTTTAATTTTGAGACAGGGTCTTGCTCTGTCACAGAGGATGGAATGCAGTGATACCATCTTAGCTCATTGCATCCTCAAACTCGTAGGCTCAAGTGATCCTCCTGCCTCAGCCTCCTGAGTAGCTGTCTCTACAGGCCCACACCACTAAGCTCCCTTAATTAAAAAAAAATTGTTTTGATGATACACGGTGTCACTCTGTTGTTTAGGCTTGAAATGAAATTAAAACAGAGATAGTTGTGCCTCACACATGGAGTGTCTATTACGGCCATTGGAGCAGTCATCGTATTACTCTTGCCATTCTGAATGCCACCAAAATATCTTCTTTCATATTCAGTTAAAGAAAAGAAAGTGATTGGGAGTCAGATCATATGAGTAGCAAGTGTGTTCCAATATAGTTACTTGTGAACTAGTGCATTATTCTTTACTGGCCACCCTGACCTCTCTTCATCAGTGAGCCTTTCTCTCCTTTGAGAAAAGCTTTTAATTCATTTGTACACTGCTGTTTTCTTCATGACATCATCCCTATAAACATTGATTACCATGTCCCTAACTTCACTTCCATTCTTGCCAAGTTTAATAAGAAATTTACAATGCTTGTTAGTATAAATCAAGTTCTGACATCTTGCAATTGCACACGAAAGCATTTAATAGTAATGAATACTGCTTTGTAAGACATCGCCACATGAGGACATGAACACAGCTGTGAGACACTGATATATTAATGTTGTGTACACCTGCCGATTTCTTGGTACAGTGCTGCCAATGTGAGCACATGTTGCTAAGTTTGCAAACTTAATTGTCAGACCTCAAACATGCCCTGTTTTTAGTATGTTTTTAGCTTGTTGTAAGACTTTAGTTTTCCTTTTTTACTTTTGACTTTTTGGGGCAGTTTCATTGCAAAGTATGCTGTGTGTCTATGACTATCAAGATTTTGAAATTTTTTGAGATTTTCTTTTGGACAAAACATGTCATCAAATTTTGAAAACATCTCATAGATATTTTTAGACAAAAATATGTGATTAGTGTGTAAATAAATTTTACTATTCGAATTCTCCCACTGGCATTTCTTTGTTTTCTATTTGATCTCTCAAACTTTGAGGAAGGTGCATTAAAATCTCCACATTTTGATTACTGTTACATCAATGACATAG
>CAUYRH010046167.1:0-35583 GCA_963574655.1 Perodicticus potto
TGGGACTATAGGCGCCCGCCACAACGCCGGGCCATTTTTTGGTTACAGCCGTCATTGTTGTTTGGCGGGCCCAGGTTGGATTCAAACCCGCCAGCTCAGGTGCACGTGGTGTACGTGGCCTTAGTTGCTTGAGCCACAGGCGCCGAGCCAAGATGGAATAATATTATCTTTTTTTTTTTTTGAGACAGAGCCTCAAGCTGTCACCCTGGATAGAGTGTTGTGGCATCGCAGCTCACAGCAACCTCCAACTCCTGGGCTCAAGCGAGTCTCCTGCCTCTGCCCCCCAAGTAGCTGGGACTACAGGCGCCCACCACAACACCGGGCCATTTTTTGGTTGCAGCCGTGATTGTTGTTTGGCGGACCCAGACTGGATTCGAACCTGGCAGCTCAGGTGTACGTGGCTGGTGCCTTAGCCTGTTGAGCCACAGGCGCCGAGCCGGAATAATATTATCTTAAGGATTTTCCAAGGGAATATACCTATAATTCCCTTCTGCCTTATTGATAGTTCAAAATATCAGTAAATTGTGTGGTGGTTTATTTTTCTTACACCAGAGTATATCTAGTTATCATCCTTACATTCTTTCAAAATGTTTAAAAAAACTACGATGAAGAATGTTCCCACCTCCCACCTCACATATTTCTGTAAATTTTCCATAATTCTGTCAATTTTGCACTTCTAAGAGTTTATTTTCTATCTACCCCAACTCCATACACAGTATTGTGGAGCATAATTTAGTTTCAAAGGATGTAAAAATCAGGCAGGCTAGATATTGAATATATAATCAGTTGTGGTATAATCAGGATTTATACAACTTGAATCTTAGAGATTCTGGAGCATATTTGGTTATAACTAAGACTTATTTACTTATTTATTTACTTGTTTTTTTATTTGAGACAGAGTCTCACTGTGCTGCCCTTGGTAGAGTGCTGTGGTGTCACAGCTCACAACAACCTCCAACTCTTGGGCCCAAATGAGTCTCTTGCCTCAGCCTCCCAAGTAGCTGGGACTACAGGCACCTGCCACAATGCCTGGCTGTTTTTTGTTGCATTTGTCATTGTTGTTTTATCTGGCCTGGGCCGTTTATGGTGGTTGGCACCATAACCACTGTGCTGGGGTGCCGAGTCAAAGACTTGCATTTAAATATAAACTTTATCTTTTATTTCTTTTCTCAGGCTCTGAAAAGACAGATGAATATCTTTTGGCTAGGTTCAAAGGCGATGGCGTAAAATACAAGGCCAAACTAATTGGCATCGATGATGTGCCAGATGCAAGAGGGGATAAAATGAGCCAAGATTCTATGATGAAACTAAAGGTAAACGGGAAAAGAATTGCCTTTTCTATATATTGGTCAAAAGTCCAATAGACAGAATTGTATTCGAAGCTTTTGTTAATCTGTATCTCAATTACTTAAAAATATTATCTAATCATATTGTTGATCCAGTAATGCCTCATTTTCAGAGAAGCAGTGAGTTTGCATATTTCAAGTGCTGTTCCAGAGACCTAATTCAGTCAACCATCGTAGGTCTCCAGATGCCTTTTTCTTTTGACAGACTTAACATTTGGATGCACCAATCTTATCTCTATCATTTCCCTCATTTAATGATTGGAAAAATCTGTGTGCAAATATACACATTATTTGTCTTACTTACATAATTCCCTATTTTCGACCTGGGACGTATTCAGGTAAAATTCAGGACTGTACTTGGAAACAGATTTTCTTTAGTCTCAGCCTTTCTTTTCTTTGGATTTTTTTTTTTTTTTATGGCCAGGGCTGGGTTTGAACCCGCCACCTCCGGTATATGAGGCTGGTGCCCTACTCAGTTGAGCCACAGGCGCCGCCCTTTTTCTTTGAATTTTTAAATCTGAGTCATCTGTCACAATGCAAAACTAAATTAATACTACTTGTTAAATCGTGCAGGGCCTAGAAGAAACATCTTTAAAAATCTTCTAATCTAGTCCTCTTATCTTTACCAACAACTATTCTGAGGCCAAGACAGTGAGAGTTCAAGTTCTCATTGCGAAGGGACACCCTGGCTCAGTGTCTTCCGTTTCATCTGCCGTCCTGATAAAAAGTGCCTGACTCTTTCATAGATGGCCCACCAAGCTGAAAACAAAGCTGACTGCCTTTTAAAATTTTAGGATTACAAGGATTGGACAGTACTTTTAATCAGATTTTTTCTTGTTTTCCCAACCTCTTTAGGGAATGGCAGCAGCTGGTCGGTCTCAGGGACAACACAAACAGAGGATCTGGGTCAACATTTCCCTTTCTGGAATAAAAATAGTTGATGAGAAAACTGGGGTAAGTAAAAATTCACCTTCACCGACACCTGTGTAACCACCTGACTCTGCCAAACAATCTGCTACTTGAATTTCAGCTCCCCTTTTTCCTTCTCAAAATCCTGTAGGTGAAGACTTGCGCCTGTAGCTCAAGCCGCTAGGGCATCAGCCACATACCCTGGAGCTGACGGGTTCAAATCCAGCCCAGGCCTGCCAAACAACAATGACAACTGCAACCAAAAAATAGCCGGGCATTGTGGCGAGTGCCTGTAGTTGCAGCTACTTGGGAGGCTGAGGCAAGAGAATCCCTTAAGCCCAAGAATTGGAGGTTGCTGTGAGCTGTGACGCCACAGCTCTCTACCCAGGGCGATAGGTTGAGACTCTGTCTCAAAAAAAAGAAAAAAATTTTTCTTTTTTTCAGTTTTTCTATTTTTTAGTAGAGATGGGGTCTCTCTTTTGCTAGGCTAGTCTTGAACCTGTGAGCTCAAGCAATCCACCCACTTTGGCCTCCCAGAGTGCTAGGATTATAGGTGTGGCCCACTGCACCCAGCCAGGTATCTATTTTTAGAAGGAACATTCTTTTCATTTTTGTTTTCTGCTATGTAATCTTCTTTTCTTTTGAAGGCCTTGCTAGCAAGGATATTACTTCGGCTTTCACTCAGAGATTAAAAATTCTTTCTTCAAGTGGTTTACACTTTTCATATATGTCTTCATATGTATGTCTGATGCTTAACCTAAAAATAGATTCCAGTTTTCTCTCAATAAATTATTCTTTATGTTCCTTTTAAGGTAATAGAACATGAACATCCAGTAAATAAGATTTCTTTCATTGCCCGTGATGTGACGGACAACCGGGCATTTGGCTATGTGTGTGGAGGAGAAGGCCAGCATCAGTTTTTTGCCATAAAAACAGGGCAACAGGTGAGCTGTGAGCCTTGAGGTATACCTGCAGACTTGTCCTCTCTTGAACATAGAAGTGTCTGTATCACAACTAGAAAACTTGCTGAACACAGTTGGATGTAGGAAGGCTACATAATGATTCAAAGACTAACCATCTTTACTGGCCTAAGGAATCTTTGTAAAATGTCATTGATACCCATGTAGCATATGAAAGAAGAATTGTGAGAAAGGACTTGCTTATCATCACTTTAGAATAAGAGTAAATTATTCCCAGAAACCTTAAAGGAACTTCCAAAAATAATCATGGTACCTCTTATTTTGGGTAAATACTTACTAATCTGCTGTCCTTATGTACATGAGGGTGGGGATCGGGGCAGTGGTGGTCTCCTAGAAGCTAGGGAGAGTGATAGGAGCTTTAAAAGAATATTAATAAAAAAAAAAAAACTAGTATTAGTCTGAACTGTTGGGGACAAAAGGAAGAAAATAAAAAGATTAAAATGCTGATAACAATGCTTTCTGTTGCTTCAGGCTGAGCCATTAGTTGTTGATCTTAAAGATCTTTTTCAAGTTATCTATAATGTAAAGAAAAAGGAAGAAGAAAAGAAAAAGGCAAGTACTACCTGATAAAGGCTCTATTAAAACTTAAAACTAAAACTGTATTCAGGACCATATTTAATGTTATATATGCATATGACTTGTCTAAAGAGCTGGCTTTCTATACTTTTTTTTTAAATTTCAGATTAATATGAGGGTATGGATGATTAGGTTATATTATTTATATTTGTCACATAGAGTCCAAGTTGTAGTTGTGGCCCTGACCTAGGAGGTATATCACATACCCCTTACATTGTGCCTGTTAGGTGAGAGCACACCATTCCCCCTCTCACCTCCCCTCTACCACCTCCCTCTTCTTCCTCCCTTTTCCCCCTTGATTTTAACTGTGCTTTTTCTCTTGTTTGGGCATATATTTGTTCATCTACTGGTTCATATTGGCATTATGCAGTACACTGCATACTTTCTTTTCCATTCTTGTGATACTTTCCCTAAGTAAAATGTTCTCCAACTCCATCCAGGTTCATGCAAAAGATGTGAAGTCTCCATCTCTTCTATGGCTGAATAGTACTTAATATACCATGGTTTATTAACTATTCATGTGTTGATGGGGGCACTTGGATTGATTCCATATCTTGGTGATTAGGCATTGAGCTGTGATAAACATTCTGGTGCAAATGTCCTTATCGGAAAATGATTTTTGTTCTTCTGGATAGATACCTAGCAATGGGATTGCAGGATCAAATGAAAGATCTACTTTTAGTTCTTTGAGGCTTCTCCATACTTCTTTCCAAGGAAGTCGTATTAGTCTGAAATCCCACCAATAGTGTAAAAGTGTTTCCTTTCCTCCATGCCCTTGCTAGCATCTGGTACTAGCTAGCTTTGGGACTTTGTGATGCGGGCTATTATCACAGGGTTTAGGTGATATCTCAGAGTGATTTTTGTATATGCATTTCTTTGTGTTTCTCTGATAATTAGGGATGATTAGCATTTTTTCATGTGTTTACTGGCCATTTGTCTGACTTCTTTGGAGAAGGTTCCGTTCGTATTTCTTGAACAGTGGTAAATAGAATTTTTTTCTTCTTTGATTGATTAATTTGAATCCTCTGTAGATTCTAGTTATCAACCCCTTATCAGATTTTCTTTTTTAATGTTTTTCTGTTTGTTTGTTTGTTTATTGAGACAGAGTCTCACTATGTCACCCTCAATAGAGTTCCGTGGTATCACAGCTCACAGAAAGCTCTAACTCTTAGGCTTAAGCGATTCTCTTGCCTCAGCCTCCCAAGTAGCTGGGACTACAGGTGCCTGCCACAACTCCTGGCTATTTTTTGGTTGTAGTTGTCATTGTTGTTTAATTGACCCAGACCAGGTTGGAGCCTGCCAGCCCTGTTGTATGTGGCCTGCACCCTAACCACTGAGCTACCAAGCCTATTGTTTTATCTTTTTAAAGAACCAACTTTTTCTTTCATTAATTTTCTGAATGATTCTTTTCTTTCAATTTCATTTATTTCTGATTTAATTTTGTTATTTCTTTTCTTCTGTTAGGTTTAGGATTAATTGGTCTTCCTTTTCCAGTTCCTTCAGGTCACTCATTATGTTGTTGATGTGTACTCTTTCTGGTTTGTTTGTTTTTTTTTATTTTTTTGAGACAGAGCCTCAAGCTGTCACCCTGGATAGAGTGCCATGGCATCACAGCTCACAGCAACCTCCAATTCCTGGGCTCAAGCGAGTCTCTTACCTCCACCTCCCAAATAGCTGGGACTACAGGCACTCGCCACAATGCCCGGCCATTTTTTGGTTGCAGCCGTCATTGTTGTTTGGCGGACCCGTGCTGGATTCAAACCCGCCAGCTCAGGTGTACATGGCTGGCGCCTTAGCCCGTTGAGCCACAGGCACCAAGCCACTCTTTCTGTTTTTAAATGTGACATCTAATGCAATAAATTTTTCTCTTATTGAGTGCTTTTGCAGTATCCCACAGGTATTGTTAGCTTGTGGCTTCATTGCCATTATATTGGAGGAATCTAGTGATTTCCTTCCTTATCTCCTTCTTGATCCACCTGTGGTTCAGCATAAGGTAGTTAAGTTTCCCTGACTTGGTATGAGGAGGAAGGTTTTTGCTGGAGTTGGGTTTTACCTTTCTTTCCTTATGGTTTGAAAAGGTACAAAGTATAATTTCTATTCTTTTAATTTTGTTGATTTGATTTATATCCTAGGATATGGTCATCTAGGAGCTGGCGAGAAGAATGTTAGCTCAATAGTTTGGGGGTGATTATGTTCCATATATGTCTATTAAGCCTAATTAAAACAAGAGTCATGTTTAAGTCCCTTGTTACTTTGTTTAGTTTCTGTTTAGAGGCACTGTCCAGTTCTGTCAGTGTTCAAGTCCCCAATATCATGATATTGTAGGATATTATATTGTTCAAACCAGTTAGGGTTCATTTTATAAATCTGGGAGCATTTAAGTTGGGTGTATATATATTTAGAATTGAAATGTCTTCTTGTCGTATTCTTCTCTTGACCAATGTATATAATTTCCATCTTTGCCTTTTTTTTTTTACCTTTGTTGCTTTAAATCCATTTGTATCTGAAAATAAGATTGCAACCCCTCCTTTCTTCTGATTTCCATTTGCCTGAAATATTGTTTTCTAATCCTTCACCCTGAGTCATGTTTTGTCCTTGGAGGTTAGATATGTTTCCTGAAAACAGTAAATAGGTAGCTTGTGCTTTTTTATCTAGTCAGCCAGCCTGTGTCTCTTCAATGGAGAATTCAAGCCATTCACACTTATGGTGGAGTTCTGTTCACTTTATTTTGTGAAAGTTTGTTGCTTAGTTTTATCTCTTGTGCCATTGTGGAAGCTAGATTTTATCCTTTAGTTTCTGAGTGTCTACTTTGCTGGTGATCCATGGTGGTGGTCAGTGTGAAAACTGGGTCTGAGTACTTCCTACAGAGCTGCTCTTGTGATGGTGAATTTCCTCACTGTTTTCCTGTCAGTAAAAGATTTAATTTCGCCATCAAATATGAGACCTAGTTTAGTAGGATATAGACGCCTAGGCTGAAAATTGCTTTATTTAAGAAGGCTAAAGGTAGATGACTACCCTCCTCTGGCTTGAAAAGTTTCAGCTGAAAAGTCTGCTGTCGCCCTGGTACTTTTTGTCTTGAAGGTAAGAAGTTGCTTATGCCTGGCTGCTTGCATAAGTTTCTCTTTCATTTTGACATTGGCCAGTTTCATTACAGTGTGTAAGAGATACTCTGTTTGTATTGAGACAAACCAGGGTTTGATATCCATCTAAAAGGTGTGTGTCAGAATCTTTGGTGATCAGGCAGCACCTTCAGCTCAAAGGAGTAGGGCGCTAGCCCCGTATACCAGAGGTGGTGGGTTTAAACCCAGCCCCAGCCAAAAACTGCAAAAAAAAAAAAAAAAAAAAGAATCTTTGGTGATGCTTGGAAAATTTTCATTTATGATATCCTTCAATAGGGCTTCCATTCTTTGGGGCCATTCTTCTTTCCCTTTGGGGATACCTATAATTTGTATGTTTGAATGCTTCATGAAGTCCCCTAATTCCCTAAGTAATCACTGTGCTGTTACTCTCTTCTTTTTTGCCTCTTTAAATGCCTGGGTTAGCTCAAGAGCCTTATCCTCTAGCTCTGAGATTCTTTCTTCTCCATGGTTTAATCTGTTATTGATACTTTCTACTGCATCTTTAATTTCCCTGAATGACCCCTTCAGTTCCTTAAGGTCTGTATATCCTTTCTCATTTCTTCATATCTTTCATTCCTCAGGTCAATTTTGGACTTCCTTTTGGTGGTTTTCCACTTTCCTTTCATTTCCCTTCCTCGTTTTTGTGTCCATACTCTAAATTTCCTTTCTGTCATTTCCATAATTTCTTCATAGGTGGGATCCTCTATGGTAGCTGCCTCGTGATCCCTTGTAGGGGTTGATCTGTTCTAGTTTTTCACGTTGCAAGAATTTTTTTGTTGATTTCTCCTCATGCATGTTTTACTTTTTTTTCACTTCTGATCTTGGCTTTCTCCTTTTACTTCCTCTTTCTCTTTAATATTCCATGTCTTTGTGCTTGGGTGTTGGAGTGGCCTAGGATTCAAGATGGTCCATTTTGTGGATCTGTTGCTTCGTATGTGTCAAAGCTCTCTGGACCTCCAAGTCATGGTATTAGCCACACAACGTGCCAGGAAAATGCTTTCTACCAATTCCCACTGCTTCAAGCTGGCCTGACCACTCCACTTCTTTCTATAGTATAGAAATGTGTAATGGGTGAATATTATGATAAGGCACTTCTGATTTCCAGTCTCTGACATTTGTTTTTTTCTCCCTCCAACTTGCATATTGATTCTGGGAAATATACAGGACAATCAAGTTTAAATCCAGTAACTCTATTCAAATCCAATATTGGTAAGAAAGGGGAGGAGATGTAGTGCAGAAATGATATGCAAGACTCATTTTTGCCTTACGTTTATGAGCCCATCTGTATTTTTGTTCTTGTATTTAACTCCTCCTTTTACCTACAAACACTAACATCACTCAATTTGTATCTTTCTTTTTAGATGGAAGAAGCCAACAAAGTAGAGGTAAAATTTCATATTTTCCCTGTGTGAACTATGTTTGTGTAATGTGTATATGCCCTTGTTTGCTACCTGCCCAGGCATTCTCCTTTCTTGACTAATCACTGTGTGTTTATGGCCTTTCTGGTCAAGAAGAGATACATGTAAATGGTCAATGCCAAAATTGTTTAGTAAGCCACTAGAGTAGGCAAAAAGAATTTATGGGAAAAACTCATCAACTCAACCTTTAAATATTTGCCATCTTTTCAGAATGGAAGTGAGCCCCTAATGATTCTTGATGACCAAGCTAACAAACTGAAGTTGGTAGGTATATGATGTTTTATAATTCTTATTTACCTAAACATGAATTTTACTTCCTGTAGATATTGTTAATACCAAATCTGTATGGACTCAGTATGAAAATACAAATGTGACAATTATTTTTCTAAATGTTAGTGTAATGTTAGTATAATGTCATATGCAAAATAATCTTTTTAGGAGACACACCTTGATCTAATCCAAATACTTTTAAAGGTGTGGACCAGTTGGCTTTGCCTGGGGACATGTCTACACTTCCTGACCTAAATAGCTTAATATTGAATTTGTATTAGTTAAATGAAACTACGATTTTGACAAATATTTTCCTAAACTTTAGTTTAGGAAGCAAACATTACAACAATATATTCAAAGTAATTTTTTTAGTAGATACATCTGAATCTAATCCAAATACTTTTTTAAGGGTGTTGACCAGATGGATTTGTTTGGGGACATGTCTACACCTCCTGACCTAAATAGTCCAAAAGTAAGTGTTTTTAAATTTGCAATGTAATGGAAATGCCATCTTATAACTCAAATTGGCAGTTAACCAGAAATTGTGAGCATCTATTGAAACTCAAAAGGCGACTTGATATTTTTTAATTTTCTTTTTTGTATTTTATTTTTTAATTTTTTGTTTTTTGAGATAGAGTCTCACTCTGTGGCTCCCAGCAGAGTGCCATGGCATCACAGCTCATAGGAACCTCAAACTCATGGGCTTAAGCGATTCTCTAGCCTCAGCCTTCCAAGTAGCTGGGACTATAGGCACCTGCCACAACACCCAGCTTGGTGACTGTTGATATTTTGCACACCAAGTGTGCATAGCTTTTAGAAGGAATTTGCATCTTAAGCCACTGTAAAAAGCTATCAGCACAAATTTGTATATGTTAATATTGGTTAAAGGTTAAATATGATCAATACATCAGGCAATGTAGTCCCTCTTCCCATTGCTTAAGAACAGGAAGAGGAATTCAATATCAGTCCTTGGCATAAGCCTACTTGAAGAAAGTATGATTGTTAGGTGGTGAATCATAATGCATCCTGACCTCTTCATTTCTTTCCCATTCCATCTGCTGTAATTTAACAGCATAATATTAGTGTGAAGTTAAGCTTCTTCTTAAACAAGAAGCTTAGTTAAGCTAAGTTAAGCTTCTTCTTAAACAAGAAGCTTAGTTCAATTATGTTTAATCAAAGTCTGTCCTACTTTAAAAGTGATTCAACAACAACAAAAAAAAAGTGGCTCATTATAGCTGAGCATGGTGGCTCACATCTGCAATCTTAGTAATCTGGGAGGCTGAGGTGGAGGGATTTCCTGAGCTCAAGAGTTCAAGACCAGCCTGAGCAAGAGTGAGACCCCATCTCTAAAAATAGCCAGGCATTGTGGTGTGCAACTGTAGTCCCAGCTACTCTGGAGGCTGAGGCAAAGTGATCACTTGAGCCCAAGAGTTTGAAGTCGCTGTGAGCTATGACACTGCAGAATTCTACCAAGGGTAACAAAGTGAGACACTGTCTCAAAAAAAAAAAAAAAAAAAGGCTTGGCGCCTATGGCTCAACAGGCTAAGGCACCAGCCACGTATGCCTTAGCTGGCAGGTTCGAATCCAGCCCGGGCCCACCAAACAACAATGACGGCTGCAACCAAAAAATGGCCGGGCGTTGGTGGTGGGCGCCTGTAGTCCCAGCTACTTGGGAGGCAGAGGCAGGAGACTTGCTTGAGCCCAGGAATTGGAGGTTGCTGTGAGCTGTGATGCCACAGCACTCTATCCAGGGTGACAGCTTGAGGCTCTGTCTCCAAAAAAAAAAAAAAAATTGCTCATTCTTTAAAGGTTGTTATAGTATATCAAGTCTTCTCAATACTAATTTATTGGTAACAACCCTGTGAAAATGGAGCAATATTCTTACAGATAAGGAAATGGTGGTTCAGAAAGAAACCTGATTTGTCCAGAAAAGAGTTCTAGATTCAAGGGTTACACTCAAATCTTCAGACCTTCCAAAATAGGCCTCAAATGAAAATAATCACTGTAATTTTGAATGACTTCTTATAACTCCTAATGTTATTTACTTAGTAATTTCTTTGGTACCTGCTATTTGCAAGGTACAATAGTGAGTAAGAAGTACAGATCCATGATCACAGAATTTGCTGTCTATCAGGGATATCAACAGAAAAAATAATCACAATGCTAATTAATTGCTATGAATTACAGGATATTTATCAAGTTTAGAGGTTGAGTGATACTCCTGAGGAAATGAGTTTCTCAACTTGAAAATGAAAGATGAGGAGGCAGTAACTAGATAAGAGAATCAATCTAGAATAATGGGGAAAATGTCTACATAGGAGTCTCTTATGTCAGGAAATTATCATGCAAAATTATATGACCAAGAAGGTCACAGGAATTCAAACAGCAGATCAAAAATTGGGTAAGATTCTCTCTTCCCAGAGTATCGCAGGGAGTACCAGCCCCGTGAATCCTCACTGCATAAAACTTCTGAGTGAGATGGAGCGGCGCAGGGCTGTGTGCACTCCTCTCTGACCCCAGCCATGGGAGGATCACAAAGCACAAAGCAGTAATATTTTAAAAGCCCTAAACAGCTCCTAACAGAGAAGCCTGTTAAATGTTCCTTTTATAAGTGAGTCCTAACTTACCTGGCTATAGAACTTTTTATTCTCCATGTTTGTTACCATTGTAAGGATAACCTTTTTGAAATACTGGATTAGATTATCCTGAAAGGTCCATCATACTAGCTCTGAGATTCTTTTGATTCCCAAGCACCTTTGCTGTCTTCTTCATCAGCAGCCATCTCCCCAAAGCAAACTGGTACATCTGAACGACGTACTTCCCAAGTATAACTGATATGTACGCAAGTGTTTTGAAAGAGAGCAAAGCACTCAAGATATAAAGTAGAATTCCATTCCAGTGGGATAGGTGAGCAAGCACTGACCATTTAATCTGCTTTTATAGATGTCTAGAAAGCTCTGAAAAAGGAAATGAAAAGCAGTATGGGTACTCTTGAGTTTCATTTTTATTGGACCTCATATAGTCTAAGAATTTTTTTATTTATAGAAATTCAAGTTTTTTTTTTTTTTTTTGAGACAGAACCTCAAGCTGTCACCCTGGATAGAGTGCCGTGGCATCACAGCTCACAGCAACTTCCAACTCCTGGGCTCAAGCGAGTCTCTTGCCTCTGCCTCCCAAGTAGCTGGGACTGCAGGCGCCCGCCACAACGCCCGGCCATTTTTTTTGGTTGCAGCTGTCATTGTTGTTTGGCAGGCGCAGGCTGGATTTGAACCCACCAGCTCAGGTGTACATGGCTGGTGCCTTAGCCCGCTGAGCCACAGGCGCTGAGCCTAGAAATTCAAGTTTTGATTAAACTAAATAATAAATTAAATACTATCAAAATAAATGATCCATGCTAAGTAAGAAAAAGCTAACAAGGCTAATTATGTCCTGGTGACACTTTGACAGCATGCTCTTACATATTGACTCTTCTTATTCATAGAACACAAAATAGATTTATCCCTACCCAGTAAAATCAGCATGTTTAAAAATATCTAACTCTCACAATAGTTGCTCTGAAAGATGTAAAGAGAGAATTAACTAGGCTTTATTAGTGGTTCCAGATGGCTGTCATCCCCCAAAATATACAGAAAAGTTTTATGCATTTCAAATAATGTTCTTATTGCAAATTAAGTGGCAATTTTCAATAAGAACATGATGTCCTTTAGAACATGATGTTTTTGGAACAACCACTTAAGCATTATGTTTCCATACTACATCTCAAAAAACAAAAAAAGAAAAAACATAAAAATGCTCTTGGGACTTTAAAACTTGAAAATTGGAATCTGAAAGCACAGTTATAAGAAAAACACAAGGCATGATCCTCCCTCAAGGGGATTAAATCTGATACAAATGAAGGGATCGGGGTACAAATTATAGATGTCATGTATACACTTGTGTATACCCCATAAAATGCCATAGAATGAGCACAGGTAAAATGGGAATTGAAAGGTCAATGGAAAAGGCTTTGTAAAAATAGGAATTTGAAGTGGGTAGAAAAATAGACAGTAGTTAAGCTAAAAGAAATTGAGTCCTATCATGATTCGTTTGGAACTCAGCCTAGAGAAGTTTATTTTAGTACAGGAAGTAGCAGGAAGCTACTAAAGGCTTTGAGTAGAGAAGTCTTTGATTTGGCAAGTCTGAATGGCTAGGTAAGGTTAAGAGAAGCCGTAGCTATGGAACTCAGTATTTTGAACATTGTTTCGTGCAGATGCCTTTGGATTTCCTGCATTCTGCCCCCCACCCCTTACCGGAGTTCTTTAAGAGCAGAGATTGTAACTCACTTTCATTCCTCGAGTGCCTGCCCCTCAGGTGCTGACACAGAGGCCAGATGGATGTCTGGATATAGTGTTGACAGCCCAACAGAAATCCACAACTCTGTAACTGAGAGAGTAGATGAGGAGTCTTTTGTCTTCTCAGTGGTAGTCTATGAACTACACTCTTAATCTTGGATTAACAAGCAACCCAACCTGAAGAGAGCCTTATACATTTTACTTATAGGATGACTATTCAGAAGTCTAACTTTGTGGCTCCTGTTTGGTGTCCTAAGAACTCCTTCTGAAGTATTTGAAAAGGAGAACTCTACCAGCTGTGAAAACCAACTGTTCTAACCCTGAGGTGGCTCATAAGAAATGAATAAATGTTGAAATCACAAGATTTTGTAATACATTCTCTCCTACCTTTGATTATCTAAAAATCCCTATATTAAAAGGTCTTCCAATCCATTTCTTTGATTAAAAAAATTTTTTTAACTATAAGCTCTTGTGACAAATTCTTCTGGTTATAAAGAGAAAATCTGGCTTTAAAAAAAATTGTGCTTTTATACCTCACAATAAAGGAAGCCAAAATGTACCATACCATGTAGGTCTGATTTTGTTATCTCTTCTACAGTCATGACATAAGACCTAAACCTTCTAAAATTTTGTCTTTTCTTTAAAATCCAAGGAGATCTATTTGAGCCCCTTTTATGCTTACTAGTTTCAAAATTTCACAGTTCAGTGTTTAATTGATCAAAGTTAGTCAAAAGGAAGAAATGTCAGTATGAAAGCTCTATCCCAGGTGAGTCATAATTAATCATGTCACCAACTGGAATAAAGACATGTCAGATTCATCACATTTGCTGCTTTTTTTTTTTTTTTTGCTGAGAAGGATTTTTTTATCAAACAATTGAAACCCCCCAAAATTAACATCCCAGAGAAATGATAGAGAGGGAATAGAATTAGTAGAGCTATACGTTTGGTATATTTTTCAAATTAACTCTTTTTTTTGAGGCGTAGTCTCACTATGTCGCCCTCAGTAGAGTGTCATGGCATCACAACTAATAGGAACCTCAAACTCTGAGGCTTAAGTGATTCTCTTGCCTCAGCCTCTCAGGTAGCTAGGACTACAGGAAGTCGCCACAACACCCAGCTATTTTTTGATTGCAGTTGTCATTGTTGTTCAGCAAGCCCAGGCTGGGCTCGAACCCTCCAGTTTCAGTGTATGTGGCCAGCGCTCTACTCACTGAGCTACAGGCACCACCTTTTTTTTTTTTTTTTTTGTCTCACTATATCACCCTGGGTAGAGTGCCGAGGGATCACAGCTCACAGCAACCTCTAACTCTTGGGCTTAAGCAATTCTCTTGCCTCAGCCTCCCAACTAACTGGGACTATAGGCACCCGCCAAAACACCTGGCTATTTTTTGGTTGTAGTTGTCATTGTTTTTTGGCAGGCCCGGGCTGGCTTCAAACCTGCCAGCTCCAATGTACGTGGCTGGTGCCCTAGCCACTGAGCTACAGGTGCTGAGCCCAAATTAACTCCTTAAAACACTTCTCTACCTTATACAGCAGTGCCCTTTTATTTGTAGGGTTTACTCTCTAAGTTAATGGCAATCAGTGCAATAAGTCATCATATCTTGAGAGAGAGGAGGGGAAAGAAAGAACACATTCGCATAACTTGTATTACAGTATATTGTTATAATTGTTCTATTTTATTGTTGTTGCTAATCTCTTACTGTACCTAACTTCTAAATTAAACTTTATCATAGGCATGGGTGAATAAGAAAAAACAGGATTTGCAGTTTGCTACTAAGCATCCACTGGGGGTCTTAGAATGTATTCCCCGCAAATAAAGGGGGGACTGCTGTGTATTAGTTAGTGGTTGACTTTAACCACTAACTGAATGAGATTACAAAGGAAAATCCTAAGCAGCATTATAAGAAGATGTACAAATATGAGAGCTTAATGTGTGACAGATTAGATTACGTCAGTATTTTTGAGAGTCATTTTTATACATCATAGACAAAAAGCATATGTATATCCACAAGAGAGAGTGGGATGATAAGACAAAGGCCTCCTCCTTGTCCAGAACCTTCAACGAGAGGCCTAAATATTTAGCAAGGCATACCTGTGGACTGTGATAGAAAGCAAAACCGTCCCCCTGCCCTGCCAAAGGAAAGAACTTGACTGGTTATATATAGGGACATGTATTTGACCTGAAACCTCATCATATCTAGAACTATAAAATATGAACGTATTAGCCAATGAATTTGCACACTTAGAGAGGTGATGCCACATGACTCTGGGGGTACACAGAAGGGACTGTATGTACATCAGGTGGGAAGCTAGTCCAGGCTTCCAAGGTCACTTGCTTTCAAACTGAACATACATTGATAATCATTTTGAGTGATTTGCAATCAATTCCCTTTAAGACTCAAAGGCATGAATTGAAACAGTGCTGATGATGAACTCAGCCCTTCTGTATGTGTGAACCAGGGCAAGCAGAGACATGGTATAAACAGTAAGATTTCACTTAATAAAGTTGAGACTTAAAAGAGCATGGGCTGAGGCAGGGGCAGGGAGGACCTGGTACTAGTACATAGCTAGAGAGTCACACACGCGGGGAGTTGATGGGCGGTGGTAACATCAACTGATTTGTTTGTCTGGACCACACTCTAATGGGACTTTTGAAAATCCTGGTCATCTTATGTAGTTTTCTCATTTAAAGTCACAACATAAGAACTAACACTTGCTTTTTTTTTTCTTCCCAAATGTGATAGGAAAGCAAAGATATCCTGTTAGTGGATCTAAACTCTGAAATCGTCACCAATCAGAATTCTTTAAGAGAAAATCCATTCTTAACAAATGGCACCACTTCCTGCTCTCTTCCTCGACCAAAGCCTCAGGCATCCTTCTTGCCTGAAAACACCTTTTCTGCCAATCTCCACTTCTTTCCCACCCCTAATCCTGATCCTTTCCGTGACGATCCTTTCGCACAGCCAGACCAATCGACACCCTCTTCGTTTGATTCTCTCAAATCTCCAGATCAGAAGAAAGAGAATTTGAGCAGCTTATCTGCTTCATTGAGTAATGGGCCCCAGAACGGTGATACTGATTATTTTGGTCAGCAATTTGACCAGATCTCTAACCGGACTGGCAAACAGGAAGCGCAGGCAGGCCCGTGGCCCTTTTCGAGTGCGCAAACCCAGCCAGCAGTGAGAACTCAAAACGGGGTATCTGAAAGAGAACAGAACGGCTTCCATGTCAAATCCTCCCCGAACCCTTTTGTGGGAAGCCCTCCCAAAGGACTGTCTGTACCGAATGGCGTAAAGCAGGACTTGGAGAGCTCTGTCCAGTCCTCACCACATGACTCCATAGCCATTATCCCACCTCCACAAACTACCAAACCGGGAAGAGGCAGAAGGACTGCTAAGGTGAATTGTCTTCTCCACATGTCCATTAGCAGAGTGCATGCTCGGTACCAAAGGGTGGTGTGACGCAAGCTCTCTTTCCTGCTGCTCTCATAATTCCCCGTGTGGCTGTCAAATAGAAGGTGGGATAAGGCTCATCGGTCCTCCAGAGTACTTTCCTCTAATTGCCACCCTCCTAAAGCTTCTTGGCGGTGTTTGTCACACCCTGCTTTCCTTGTGCATGTCTTGTCACTTATGATTAAACTAAACCCAAGTTTTTCCGTTTTTAATGCTGCTATGCTTCTGTACCTCTGGTAAGTTTGATTGTCTTGTTCTGGGACGGGAGGGCAAGAGTTCTTGTGATTCCCTTTGTACCTTCCCCACACTAATACACGCCCGGCACTCTCAGATTGTTGCATTAACGTCAAGGTGGTGGTGAAAAATCAGAGCTTGTCTCCTTTTTTACCTGCTGACTGCATAATCCGTTGTCTCAGAAGAAACTTACATATGTATTTACTACTACTGCTATTAGTATGAGCTTCACTCAAAAGCAATTTCAAATACAGCTTCTATAGGTATCTTTTTGGAACTCTCATAGGAATATGCCAGCTCGCCTAATGATTAACATTGTATCATCTCTATGTAGCCTGTTTAAATCCAATGGAAAAATCAAAAATATTCAGGATACTTACTTATAAATGCCCTTACTTATAGATGCCTTTTCTTTCCCAGCTTCAAGCTTCTAGCTGCTCAGGAGACCAGACCAATACAAATTTGTAAATGAGCAAAATGGGTGCCCTTTGCAAGTTCTTGGTTGTAAGAGTCACTAAGACCCAACCCAATAGTCTGTCCATTGCAGGATTTTTTTGAATGTCTTTTTTTTGGTAGTAGTAGTACTTGTTTATCAGGAAGAAAAAAGTCTTTTTTGTGGCTCTCCAATTTGGGTGAAGCATAGGAGGCAGAACAAAGCTGTATTTCACTGAGTAACTAACGCTTTTCCCTCCATCCCTGTCCTGTCAGTCTTCAGCCAATGACTTGCTGGCATCAGACATCTTTACTCCTCCCGTCTCAGAACCTCCAGGCCAGATGTCACCCACAGGACAGTCTGCAACCATGCAGACCAACCCTCTGGATCTCTTCAAAACAAGTGCTCCTGCCCCAGTGGGGCCCCTTGCGGGCCTAGGTAGGTGTCTGGAGATAGAGTTAGGTCTGACTCTGTTGCTTTGCTTCATAAAATGATGCCGTGTAGGGGAAGCTGCTTCACATCCAGGAGGGTTCTGTAGGCATGAGATCTGAGCCACTGCAGAGCCCTGCTCCCACTCTCACTCCTGTACCTCTCCAGCTGCATTTGGTCCTCACGACTTGTAACTGGAATTTGCCTCTGACAAGAAATCCATTTTCAGCATTGCACCTACCTGAACCAACTGGTAATGACTTCCTGGGAGACAGTTATAAGGGATTCTGAAGCTCATACCAGCTTCAGTGGTGCAAAGGGGTCTGTCTGTCATCAGTGCTGGAAAAAATAGCAACAAGCATATCTTCCATGTCATTTATTATAGTGGCTCAAAGGGCTGTTCCCTGTCAATACTTATATCCTCCATCTTAGATAACTAAGTGTGAAGCAAGTATAAGTCACAGAATTGAAGTCCTAGGTTCTAAGCCCAGCTCTGTTCTGAGGCATATGGTAAGAGTGGGCCAGGCATCCAGCCTGAGCAGTCCCTGAATGCTCAAGCCTTAGCGGCCCCTTGTCAGTGTTTTGGCTGGCTTGATTGTCTCACTATAGTTAGAACGTAAGGACTAAAAAACTGAAGTTGAAAAGAGCTCAGAAATAAGGTAAGAGATGGAGTCTCATCAGAGACCTTGGTGCCCTTCTCCCTGAAGATGTCCTTGGCTCCAGTGAGCCACTGACCACTCTGGCAGGACAATGGGGAGGTGCTTGCTCTTGTCCATAGCCACTAGTTCTTTTTAGACTCTGGTAGAGTTTTCAGAAACCCTACCAATGGTCTTTGCTGTCCTGCTCAGGACTCTTTGTTTTCTGCCTCTTGGCACCTCTGCAAACTCCAAATAGACTTTGGCATTGGGAGGTAAAGGATTATAGATGAAGAAGGACTCTTCTCCCCTTTGGTAAAATTTGACCAGGGATCTTGGTTTTCTCTGCCTCCTGCAGAGTCAGTCATCAGGATTCTAATGCTTTTTGTCTCTGCTGTTTTCCTGCAAAGGAAAATATTTTGATTTTTTTATAAGAAATATGCTTAAGCATATCTAGAATAGGGTGGCAAAAGGGAAATGGGGGTGTTACCCAACTACCGAGTGGCTGATGCCCACTTGGACATGACAAGCCAGATTGTCCCAGGTCTCCACTCAGATTTATGCCATCAAGAGACTCTCCAAACACCCTGCGTCTCTTGGGGGCTTCCCTCTTTCTGTATTGCCTTTTTTCCCCCTGCACCTCCAAGTGGAGCTGCTTGGGGGCCTTTCCTCACAGGAAAGCGGAGAACTTGCAATGCAGTGTCTGCAACTAGATCACATCACAGAGCTTTGTATCTAACATCAATGCCCTGAAGAATTTTTACAGCCAATATTTAACAAGTCAGCCTGAAAATACAGCTGGACCCTATAACTGTTAATTTATTCAGACGAAGTGAAGCTTTTTGGCTAGATGCCCCTGTTGAGGCCTTGGGATATACAACTGCAGAATACTGATGATTCTTCCAAGTTTAGACATGGAGCTCAAACTGAGCTCTACAGTATAGTCCCTGTCCACTTGCAGGGATCCATAGCCAAGGCGTAGAAGGTTGTAGGTCTGGCTTCCGCTAGACCCAGCTGGGGGACTGCCTCCCCTGGAGAACGGGGGAGGGGGACAGGGTATAGTAGAAAGCTGAGCCCTCAGCTTTGATGTGCTGCCCTCTGTTTTATCTAGCGTCAGAAGGTAATGAAATGGATATTTTATACCCGTGTTCCCTTTTCTCCTACTCTTTGCCCCTGCTTTCTCCACCTGGGCCCTAAATGTTTTGAAACAAAATGTACAGAATCTGGTAAGTGGGAATGAAGGCTGGCATAAGTATATAGTAGGAAAGTCTTTAATTTTTGGCAAATATAACATTTTTGTCTTTTACAAACACCATTCTCACTAATATGATCTATAACTAAAGCCATGCGTTTTCCTAAGGGAAAGCAAATAGTACAGCATGAAAGATAATCAAATTCTCCTCTCTCTTTTTTTAGTTTTTGTACATCCAGTGGTTTTGTGCAATCTGGCTTCTGTTAATAAAATTTAAATAACCTTGTTTTAAAATGCTAGCAATAACTTTGTTTAAATTAAACCCACTTTTAGAGCCTGTATTATAGAATCTAAGAGAACTTTTCCCTTGATTTGTTATGAAAGGGGTATATTCTTTAGTGTAAATGGGGTCTAATTTCTGTATCTATGAAGTCAGAGTTTGAATTACCATACTAATTATTAAAAAATAGTGCTGTGCCTTGCTGCCAAGAAACCAGAACAAGAGGATGGGATGCTGGATTCAGAGCCAGTAGGGCTGATGTTCAGCCTCTATTGTCATAGACTATGACCGTCCCAGTTTTAATTAACATTCTTGTACCCAGTTTCCTCACCTTCAAAATAAGCATGTTGATAAGTAAGTGGTTTAACAAGTGGTTTCTAAACCACACCACTCTCTCTGAGTGCACCAGAGGCATTTGTGGCCAGATGGCCAATGTTCCTGATAATACAGTGGAGTCAAGTAACACCAATCTCCCACACTGAGGACCTCTAAGATAAAATAGCATACTACATCACCCATAAACACCATTTTTAAAGTATTTCTCACTCTGGAAACAAACAAAAAAAACCCCTAACCTAAGTTTGAAGACCTTTCCTTAATTGGCTTTGAAAACTTCAGCTCAAAGCAAGTAGGATTCAAGGGCAGAACATCATCTGTGAATAGGTATGAGGGTGAATTTAGGGTTTTTATTAGTGGTGACAGTTTAACTGAACCATTGTTACAGTTGGCAAGAGGCAGGGGGAAAATGTCCTACAGATTAGAACAAGGTGCAGGGAATGAGCCTCCCCAGAAGAGGGGGACAGTCATTGAAGGCATTTGGATTCTAGTGATTTAACTAATTCCCAGTGAGCACAGCAAGGGTGCAGGAGATGGAGCCATTCACCCACTGAGGTCAGAGGCCCCATCACAGGCCATTGCTTATCTCGGAAGGGTTTTGTTTTCCTTGTCCTCTCTCCCTCCCTTCCTCTTTTAAACACTCTATTCTAACTCCTGGCAAGGTTTAGTGAGTGACACATGGCAGGAAGCACTTTATTTGAAACAGCCCTCCCAGGATAACAGCCTTTCCTCCATTTTTGTATATAAAAGTCTAAAACTATCTTGGCATCAGCCAAACTTTATCTTCCTTTTATATAGCTGTGTCAACCTTGGCAGCATTAAAAAGCAAGGAAACTTTGAAATGGTTTCTTCAGGATGTAAGCATGTTAAGGCTTTATGCACATGTGTGATCACTGGTTTTCATAAGACTCCAGACACAAGTCAGCTGCCAAATGAAAAGATCAAATCCTTGACTCAGAAAGCCCAACAGATTATCTCAATTAACTACTTCATAATCCGTGTGGTTTGTATACATAAATGCATTTATTCAACAAGTTAAGGTCCCCTAGTGACAGGCTCTGTTCTCCTTGTGTGAGGTTTATCAAACAACTTGTGTCTGTATGAGTAGGTACTTATGGCCTACATTACCTTTTTAATGAGGGAAGTTAAAAAGGCATGATAGAATGTGGGCTTCCAAATGCAAACAGCTATACTGCCGGCTATGTGGTAGAAACTACTTAACCTTTATAGAGATTTAATCTCTCAGAGCTTTTGTTCTTCCCAGATCAGCCTTGGGGCTGCATGCAGCCACTGAATGCCCTCTGAATGGCCCCTGGAGAGTGGTGCTTTCTGAAACTCAGGAATCCTTTCCAAGCTTGTCTCCTGAGACCCACTTTCTCCTTCTTCCTTCAGGTGGTGGACCAGCCACACTCCCTCAGGCAGGACCGTGGAGCGCTACCCCTCTGGTCTTCAATCAGTCCACTTCTATGGTCCCCGGAGCCATAATGGGTGGTCAGCCTTCTGGTTTCGGTCAGCCTATCGTTTTTGGTACAAGCCCAACTGTTCAAGGTTGGAACCAGCCTTCATCCTTCGCAGCCTCAACTTCCCCTCCAGCACCTGCCATTTGGGGTCCTTCTGCATCTGCGGCACCCAATACTTGGCAATCAACAAGCCCTTTGGGGAATCCTTTTCAGAGCAATATTTTTCCATCTCCTGCTATGGCCCCTCAGCCACCTTCTATGCTGTCCTCTCTTCTGGTCACCCCTCCTCAGCCACCTCCCAGAACTGGCCCTCCAAAGGACATCTCCAGTGATGCCTTCACTGCCTTAGACCCACTTGGGGATAAAGATGTCAAGGAAGTGAAAGAAATGTTTAAGGACTTCCAACTGCGGCAGCCACCTGCTGTGCCGGCGCGGAAGGGAGACCAGACTCCCTCTGGGACTTCAAGTGCCTTCTCCAGTTATTTCAGCAACAAAGTTGGCATTCCTCAGGAGAATGCAGACCATGATGACTTTGATGCTAATCAACTGTTGAATAAAATCAATGGTGAGCTGCTCACTACACTGCCTACTGTACTAACAAATACTTACGCTGTCCGAGGGGCTCATGGGTTCCCTCAGATGAATCCTTGCTCACCCAGTGAAAGTCTCCTTCTTGCTTCTTTTGGTAATAAAGTGTTATGAGGACAACTTAACCGTATACCTGTTGGAGCTAGCCATTTATCTTAGCTAGCCCTTTCTAAGAGCTGACCCAATGCTGCCCTCTAGTGATAATTCCTCAAAGGGCTGCCAAGAGCTATTAAAATTCAATGGGTGGTGGCACGTGGAAGTCTGTATAATAAAGCCTCATCCATATACCTTGGCCTTAAATGAAGGGATTCTGAATCTCTTCCACTTCAGATAAATATGCATGGATTTCTCTCTTCTGAGAAGGGATGGATTTGCCTATAATGATCATTGAGAAACCTAGTATCTGGTAATGATTTTTGTTCCACTGATGTAAATTTCAGAAATTTGCAACTAAATTTCAAAAATAAGCTAACTAGGTGACTTGTGTCTTTATTTGTGGAAAGTTTGTCTATTGACCACTCTCTTATTTTTTTGCTGTCTAGAATCACTAAAGCCAGCTCCCAGACAAGGTGCCTTGCCAGTTACCAAATCTGTTGACAATGCATTTGAGAACCCTTTCTCTAAAGATTCTTTCAGTTCATCACAAGCCCCCGTAAGTGTCAACTACTAAAGTCGTTGTTCCAAAGTTCGTGCCACATAGCACTACTGCCTCCTGAATTAACCTTACTTTTGTAATAACTTTTTGTATTTATTTATTTTTATCTTATTTAATTTACTTATTATTTTTATTTATTTATTTATTTTTTTGAGACAGAGTCTCACTCAGTTGCCCTGGGGTTGAGTCCCATAGTATCATAGCTCACAGCACCCTCAACTCTTGGGCTCAAGTGATTCTCTTGCCTCAGCCTCCCTAGTAGCTGGGCCTACAGGCACCCGCCACAACCTCTGGCTATTTTTTAGAGACAGGTGTCTCGCTTTTGCTCAGGCTGGTCTCCTGAGCTCAAGCAATCTGCCCACCTTGGCCTCCTGGAGTGCTAGGATTACAGGCGTGAGCCACCTCTCCTGGCCTTGTAATAACTTTTTGATAGTAAAGTATGTTTGACTAAGATGTATCATTGAGAACTTTTGCAATATAAATATTCATTTAAATTAGGAGAGGATTATCATTATCATTATTATTATTATTATTTTTGAGACAGAGTCTCAAGCTGTTGCCCCTGGCAGAGTGCTGTGACATCAGAGCTCACAGCAACCACAAACTCCTGGGCTTAAGTGATTCTCTTGCCTCAGCCTCCCAAGTAGCTGGGACTACAGGTGCCCACCACAATGCCTGACTATTTTTTTATTGCAGCTGTCATTGTTGATGTTAGCTGTCCCAGGCTGGGTTTGAACCTGCCAGCCTCGGTGTATGTGGCCGGCACCCTACCTACAGGGCGCTGCCAGGAGAGGATTATTTTTAAAGGAACTACTATCTTCTGAATTTGAAAAATAATATCATGTAGAAAATATCCTTCAGATATCACTTTAACTAGCTCGTGAAAATATTCTGGGAGAAAACTGAGCCAAAATACTATCTTATAAAACCATACAAATGTTTAAGTTCTTAATTTTCTACTCATGATTTTCTACCTCATAAAAATACTTCATACCAGGGAAGGCAAATGTAATTAACTTGAACTTGATTTTGATGTACATAATATATATCACCATCCACAAGCAGGTGGACAAAAATTATTGTAGACCCATACAGTGTCTGATTAGCCTATGACCTAAGTGATTTTAAAAGAATTTGGGAAGTCTTCATTTATAAGATTTTTTTTCTTATGACTGTAATCATATGGTTTTATCTTCTTAGATGGCTTCTCAATCTGCATCTCCTGATATGTATAGAGATCCTTTTGGAAATCCTTTTGCCTAACGTCTGTAAGTAGAAGATCATATTGTGCCTATCTTGGGGGGGTTTGGTGAGAAAAGGGAACACAGATAAAAGGGTGAAATCTTGAGTTTAAAATTGGGAAGAGGCTAAAAATGTAGGCGCAATAGAAATAGAAATTTATGCTTAGCTAATTCAATAATAACTAGACTGGAAACTTAAGAATAGAATTCTTAAGCATATCAAAAAATAATAACATACCCACAGGGATATGGATTTCTACTTTATCCTATGGTTTTGATTTTTTTTGGTATGGAAGTAAACTCAACATATAAGAGTTTTCTACCTGTTAAACCTTCATCTTGAAGCTATTGCAAAGTGTCCTAGTAATAACTTGGTTTCCTACTTAAAAAGACCTTTGAAACCATCACACAACACAGCTAAACAGATGATGATCACAACTCTTTTGCCATTTCTTTGTGAGCAATCTCAGTTAAAGTTAGTCTGAAATAGTTTGACAATATGAACCTAAAAGGTTTTGTTTTTGTTTTTGAGACAGAGTCTTACTATGTCACCCTCAGTAGGGTGCTATGGCATCATAGCTTACAGCAACCTCAAACTCTTGGGCTTAAGCAATTCTCTTGCCTCAGCCTCCCAATTAGCTAGGACCACAGGCGCCCACCACAATGCCCAGCTATTTTTCTGTTACAGTTGTCATCGTTGCTTAGCTGACCCCGGACTGGGTTTGAACCCGCCAGCCTCGGTGTATGTGGCACCGTAACCACTGTGCTACAGGTGCTAAGCCAACCTAAAAGTTTTAACAGCTCTTCAGTATCTCCTTCATTAATTGTAAAAGTTCAAAATGAGTCCAAAGGCTGACTCTTCTTTGTCCAGAGCCTCAAACTCTTGGCCTCAAGTCATCCTCTTGCCTCAGCCACCTGAGTAGCTGGAACTACAGGCACTGGCCACAACACCTGGCTAGGGTGTCTTTTATAGAGACAGGGTCTCGTTCTTGCTAGGCTGGTCCTAAATGAACTCCTGAGCTCAGGCAATCACCTTCCTTGGCCTCCCAGAGTGCTAGGATTATAGGCGTGAGCCACCACACCCAGCCCTTAATATGTTGATATTCAATTCAAAATACTGACCATAGGCTTTTTTTTTTCCTCCATGCTTCTCTAGGTCTTGGTATGCTGACTATCCAGAGGAACAAAAAGGTTGGCCTTAGTAGTAAAGGACAAAGCTAATAGCCAAACACGTCCTGATGGCTGCCCTTGTCAAGCTTTGGCATATTATCTGTTGCCTTATTTCTTGCCTCCTCCACTTGTAAAATGCCTTTTACTTTATGTCTAGGTTAAAGCTAAACTGAATCTATGGTTTTAAATAAATTAAAATCCTAAACTCACTAGCTTAAATGTAAATGAAATACACTAGTTTCCTTACTGAACTTTGCCTGTTGTATCCCTAGAACATTCTAGAACATTCTTTTACCCTGTGCTTAGGAGATGCAACCACCACAACCCCTGTTTTGAATAAATTTTCAAATCCTTACTATTAAAAGTTGTTCAGGGGTTCTTTTTTAGAGCAGAAAACCTAAAAAACTATAGTAGAACAAGGTACCTTCTTACATCTTGCTTCAGACAATCACTGACAGAAAATATTTAAAGTTGAAGCAAGTCCAAATTCCTTTTAGACACTTTGGAATCTAATACACGTAAGGACCTTTTTAAAGATAAAGCTCTCTTTCTGAAGATCAGTTTCTCCCAGGGCCAATAATGTCCTTTTTCCAATCTCTTGCATTCTTTTGCAAATTAGGGAAACCATTATTCATCTCTCCTCTCCTTTTCCCTCTGATTCTCTTTCAATCAGTTTTGCTTCTGGGTTCATGCAGCATCTGTTGCAATCTGTTGCAATCTGTTGCAGCTGTTTCACAAGCAACAGATTTCCACTGGGAAAAAAAGTCTAATGATTCACAGATCTGGAGCTCTCTTCATTCTCAGAAATTGCTAGCCCCAGTAACTAGAATTGCAAATGGGCACAGCCTATATATTTCCTATGGAATAGGAGGCCATTCTCTTGAGCTGAAGTTCCAGAAGAGCAGTAAATATTGAAGAGAAATTGAACTCAACTCAGCAATGAAGGACTGTATTCTGAAGAGCAACACATCACAAAGCTAACTGTGATGTGCCAAACACATTTGGTGCTTATTTTGGGGTCATACCAGGCCTTCATCAAGTAACTGGAAAACTTTCTTGAAGCCACAATCTCATAGTAGGAAGATAAATGGGAGGAAAAGGCTGTAGAACAAGTATTTGGGGTTATTGTTGAACATTTAATGGCTGATATTTTTCTCCTCACAACCTTGGAAACTTTCTCTTCAGTCCCTCTTGATAGCAGGGTTCTAAAGAGCTTGTTCTTGCCAAAATCAGTTTTGTTTTGTTGTGTTTATGTTAGGTTTTTCATGTTGTCTCCTGACCCTTAATGCTCAGGTTCTCGTGGATGTTAATCAACCACCTACAATGTTACCTTTTGGTGGAAGAAGATGACTGCTCAGGATCTAAACAAGATGGTGGCCTCACCAACCGCTGTTGATTAACCCCAAGTAGTTAAGCTAAAGTCCTGTAGTTTTATGTTTAAGGGTAATAGCTGATCATATATGGCATAATTCTCCATCAGTCTTCTTGTTCAGTCATAAAAACAGACTTGAAATAGTACTTTAAATGTCCAAATATTTTAATGTGCTAAACTGGAGGTAACTATTTCTAGATAGTTGAATTTTTAAAAGTTGGGATCAACCACACAAACATTTTGTACATACTTATTTCTTGTGCACTTTTCTGTATGCAAATAAAGCTATAAATTTACTCATTTCAATAAACTGGAATGGCAGAACTTATGTGTCACCATCAGTTTATTCTAATATTTGATCCTTGGTTTGAATTAACATTAGTGTCAACTTTTCAGACATACCAGTCTAAGGTGAGCAAATGTTCGTTATATAATACATTCTGGATTGTCACAACATGAAGAGAAAGTGGAAATGCATGAAATAGGATGGGATGAGTTAATTATCATCTATTTAAACACCTTATTCTCCTCTCTTAGACCCACATACAGTCCCCTTCCTGGGAGTCTAAAGGAGTCCAGCAGGTAAGACTTTCCACAGAACAACAGATCTCAGTTCCCAAAGATATAATGTTCTTAGCACTAAGACATTCTTAGACACTTGCCCAGATGAGTTCAAGGCAAGAAGCCCTGCAACTACAAGGCAGAGAATCTCAAGGGAAACTTTGCCTGGACATAGAGGTCTTGGTGTGTTAAATGTAACTTCACTAGGGAATAAGGCAAACTTGGGGGGAGGGACATCTATTGGAGTACACTATTATGGAATGTTCCAGTATTACTGCCTTACCTGTTCCCTTAATGGAAATATTTGGTCTCTTTCCTTTTTCTTTCTTTCTTTCTTTTTCTTTTTTTTTTTTTTTTTGTGAGACAGAGTCTTACTTTATCACCCTCGGTAGATTGCCATGGCATCATAGCTCACAGCAACCTCAAATTCTTGGGCTCAAGGTATTCTCTTGCCTCAGCCTCCATAGTAGCTGGGATTACAGGTGCCCACCACAAGACTCAGCTATTTTTTTCTTTGTTTAGCAGGCCCAGGCCAGGTTCGAACCTATGAGCCACAGAGCATGTGGCCAGCACACTAACCACTGCACTATGGACGCCCAGTCTATTTGGTCTCTTTCTGACACAGTGAGGTGGGATGTAGAGAAACAGACTACACACAAAAGCAGCTTCCAGGAAAACTGAAAGTAAGCCACGGCTGAGCCCGAGAAAACTGCTGATGACAGCACGGTGCACAAACTGTCCAGCAGAGCCAGGGACTCTGCAGTGTGTCTGACCCGCCAAGCCTGTGTGCTGTTTCCATATGCCTTTATCTGCCAGGTCTTGCGAGAGGTTAACCCTAGCTCCTGTGTACAAGGGGAGAATCTTCATTTCAGTGCAGTGGGAAGTACTGTTGAGCAAGCAGAGGGAGGTGCTTACTGAAGTGTGTCTGCAAAGTGGGGACAGACCTACTCCTGATACAGGCAGACCTCTTATCCCTGGGTTTTACAGCTATGGATTCAATCTACCTTAAGTGGAAAGTATTAGGAAAAAGAAACAAAAATAATGTGACAATAAAAAATAATATCAATAGACTTGGTGCCTTTAGCTCAGTGGCTAGGGCACCAGCCACATACACCAGAGCTGGAGGGTTTAAATCCAGCCCAGGCCTGCCAAACAACAATGACAATTGTAACAGAAAAATAGCCAGGCGTTGTGGCAGGTGCCTATAGTCCCAGCTACTTGGGAGGCTGAGGCAAGACAATTGCTTAAGCCCAAGAGTTGGAGGTTGCTGTGAGCTGTGATGCCACAGCACTCTACTTAGGGCAACATAATGAGACTCTGTCTCAAAAAGAAAAAGAAAAAAACTAAACGAAATATAGCAACTATCTACATGGCACTTGCATTATATTAGGCATTATAAGTAATCTAGAGATGATTTAAATTATATGGGAGGATGTGTGCAGGTGATATGCAAGTATCCATTTTGTAAATGAGCCTGGAGTATCCACGGGTTTTGGTACCCACAGGGGGTCCTGGAATGAATACCCTGTAGGTACTAAGGGACAACTGTAGTCTTTTCAATAGTAGTGGTTTCATATCTATGTGCCAGAAGTTCAACTTTTTGTAGCAGCCCTGTTGTCTTACAAAGAGGGTTTCATTTAGGCATCAAATATATCTAAACTAAAAACTGAATTATAACAGCGAGGATGCTCCCAAATTTCTCACATAAAAGCAATACTAAGGGAGAAGGTATTGATTTTCTCAAGATAATCTTGACATTTGTGAAGTGCTCTATCACTTATGCAAAATTAATTTATTCCATGGATCCTGTGCATAATCCTGTGAAGGGAATCTGTCACATGAGATGGCATCCATGCTTTGAAATGGCTCCACTCTGCTCAAAATCTTTTTTGGGCTTGTTTGTTGGTTGGTTTTTTTTTTGAGACAGAGTCTCACTCCAGCACCCTGAATAGAGTGCCATGGTATCAAAGCTCACAGCAACCTCAAGCTCTTGTGCTCAAACAATTGTCTTGCTTCAGTTTTTCTATTTTTAGTAGAGATGGGGTCTCACTCTTGCTCAGGCTAGTCTCGAACTCCTGAACTCAGGCAATCCACCTGCCTCGGTCTCCCAGAGTACTAGAATTACAGGACGGAGCCACCATGCCTGGCCTGCTCCAGTTCTCAAGGGAGTGGTTTCCACAGATAATTTATTGTAAAGCTGCGTAGTAGGCATCCTACACATCAGTTCAATGAGGGAAACAGGGGCCAAATATATCGACCTCCCATTCTTTTCCTCCTCCCCCTGTGTTAGCACCTGTGTCCAATACCCTTCTCTCAGTAAGGGTAGAGAAATCCTTTCAACCAGGGATCTCAGATTCCTCCATGCAAATGTTCACCATAGTGTCTAGAGAGAGCCGAACAGGATGAGTCCTTGTCTTTCCTGTGCTGAATGTAAGGGGAGGAATGAGCAGGCAATGTAGCTAACTCAGGGGTTCAGTTGGCCCTGGAATAACCTGATGAATGAGGACTCTGACCCATATTCCCGGAATAGGTTCAAAACAAAGTCTTCAGTGAAAGATGGGAGCTTCCCAAACATCCCTGATAAATATTTAAGCTATTACCATTCAGGGATATTGCTAAATAATAAAGCACCTAATTCTTGCTGGGAAATGGTATGTTTTCAACTAATTCCCTTCTATTAAAAATAACTAAAACTCATGTTCTGAGTCGATATGCCAAATATGGACATGCCCAAGACTGTCCCAGCAGCAGTCCTGATAACATGTCCTAATTACAGCAATGTTGATGGACAAGATTGGCCATTTGTCATCTCACCTCATTAGTCACCAAGCCCCCCATTTGCCCTTGCTTTGCTGGAGTTATGTATTGTACTAAACCTCTACCTACCATGTACTGAAATCATACAAGTACTGGTCTCCAGGGAAACCACAAGTTGGGCGCCTCGTGGCAAAGAAAGTGGCCTTCTGCAAGGGCTGAAGATGAGGTTGTTATAAACAAAAAAAGCCTAAGTCTGAAACACTGGGGAACTTAGTTTTCTTTATGGTTCTGGTTGTGGAGTTTTCTGTGACTTCTCTATGCATTTGGTTGACCTCAATCATTATTATTTTATCTTACTTGTGAGAAAGGGATATTATTACTGTGCTAAATGAAAAGGAGCTGACTGGGCTGGAGTGGAGCAGCAGGGGTGTATCTGAGGCTTCCCTCACTAGGTACCTACTTCTAATTAGTGATTGATCATCATTCTTTTGATTGACAGCAGCTCAGAGAAGGGTATTGGACACAAGTGCTAAGAGAGGGGAGGAAGGAAAGAATGGAAGGTTGATATGTTTGGCCCCTGTTTCCCTCATGGACCTCATGTCTAGGTAAGAAATGATAGGGCTAGAAATGGGAGGCACTGTTGTCTTTTGATGAAAGACCCTGGCATAAGCAGGCAGTTCACAGCCCAGGTGTCCATTAGGAATGATTGAACTGAAGGAATGGAAAGGCTCCCCATGCTAAAATTAAGTGGATGTCTTAAATCAGGCTGCCATAACAAGAGTCCCGTAGAGCAGGTGGCTTGAATAGCAAACATTCATTCCTGACCATTCGAGAAGTTGGGAAGTCCAAGGTTAAAGTGCCTGCAGATCCCATATCCAGTGAAAGCCATCTTCCTGGCTTGCAGATAGTCACCTTCTCGTGTGCTCACTTGGTGAAGCCAGCAGGCTTAGTTTCTTATAAACACACTGATCCCATCAACCCTCAAGATGCTTTGCCCTCATGACCTCTTCTAGTTACTTCCCAACAGTCCCACCTCCTAATAACATCCCCCTTGGGATAGGGTTTCAACACACGAATTTGAGGGAGACACGGACATACAGTCCTAACAGTAGAGATTTCACTCTAGGTTGACGGCCGCTGGTGCCGGCTCAGCAGATGAACAAACCCTCAGGAATGCAGATTCTTCCTCGTGCTTCCCTTCGGTTTCTGTAGCCTTTGGCTTTCTGTTCTTGTGTTTGTTGCCTAAAAATCAAAAAACATCTACATAGCTCCAATACAAGGTTAGAGTTAAAGGTGGGCAGCAAGAGAAGAGGTGGGAACAGCCAATGGCTGTTCCTTATCTGGGCATTTCAGTTTTTCCCAGGGATCTCTGGTAGACTTCAGCTCTGTCTCACTGGCCAGAATTTGGTCACATGGCCACTGCCAGCTCCACAGGAGGCCAGGAACTTAAGCTTTGGGTTTTACAGTCCTCATACAGTGAAAGTAGTTAAAGATGCAGCAGGCTCGCTACATAATTTGTGGAACTCAGGACAGAATTAAAATGTCAGGTTCATTAATCAAAAAAGTGCCCATCGAAGGCACTGAAATATGGAGCATTTCCTTTCTTTTGCAATCTCTCTCTTTTTTGACTTGCTGTTGTGTACTTTATTTGCTATTTGATTTTGTTCTAAATAAAGAAATATTAAAGTTTTCAGATATTAGCAAGAATTTTACAGCTAACCCTTAACACTTATGTGGAGTCACTAAAATTACACAATTTTTATTTCATAATTTGCATATGCACATGCCTATGTATTTATGTAAGTGTTTCATTCTTTCTGGAACAGTGGAAACTCTACCCAAAACTAACTCAACTGCTTTTATTTCACTTCTAGACACATGTGCATCTTACTGTCTACCTTTAACTCACTGAGGAATAATGAAGGACTACAAAAGAGGACCTCTGAGTTGCCTCATCTTTTTCTTTTTTCCTGTATTATTGTTTCTGGTGTAACAGGTTGGCTAATGCAGGGAAGTAACACTAGTGAGGAAGATATGACAGCATATCTTCATCATTTGTGTTTCTTCAAGTTCTAGTTCAAACCAAAAGTGCAGCCTCTCCGGGCTCTCAGTGCCCACCCCACCCCTGCCCACCTACTCACTCAGTCATAACAACACCTGATACCTTCACTTCAATTCACTGAACACCCACACCTCCTGGGTCCACCTGAGTGCTTATGGGGTAGCACACATGCTACCTGCTAATGGGGTGGTCTGGAAGTGAGGCCATACTGTACACATTTCCTATACTTATGCACATACCCAATTTTCCTATCAGATTTGGCTTCTAATACAAAAATTCAAAATAAAATTATTAAAAATTGAAGACTGCAGCAGCAGAGCATTAAGACACTTGGGGGGCCCTCCTAAGTGCTGAGCTCTATGCTACTGTCCAGCTCACATGCTCATGAAGCCTGCCCTGGTGAGAAGGCTGTGGAATGGGGTGATGAGTTAACTATTGCATCACCCACGTGCCCAAGTGAAAATTTAACCCCAAACTAGCCCATCTCCATAGCAGTCTTTGGCTCCATGGCACCCTCAGGGAGGAAAAGAAGCACACTCATGGAGAGCACAGTCAGCAAAGCCAACAGCGAGGTACCTTGACTAGAAGGTGAAGGTAGGAATGAAGAGAATAGCTTTCTGTGTGTTGGCACCATGGGGATTACCAGAAATAATGAAAGTTCGAAAGGGCCTGAGAACCAAGAGCCACTGCATGATCAGACAAGCTGATCCACCTTTGGCCTTTGCAAAGCTCATTTTCAGGATGAATTAAGCATCCCTTCAAAGTTTGAATTTTCCAGTTGTTACAAAAGCAGCACTTTCATTTAACCTCATACTCAGTCCATCTTAATTTTGGTGTTTCTCCTCAGCAGGTTTGATTGTTTTTAATATAATCCTCACATTGCACACAATAAAAGATAGGCTGTGAGTAATGCTTCCTCAATTTCTTCTACATTACAAGTAGGAAACCACTCTGCACATGATCATGGTCAGGCTAGATGTGTGTTACATGGTCATCAGGAAGATTGTTCAAACACACACATTTTATAACAGTAATACAGTTGTATAGTTTCATCAAAATCTAAGATTTGATTGCATCAAGTTCTTAGTGAACTAGACCAAAACACTGTATTGATAAATAAATAGATCTTTTTGCACAGTGCTTTTTAAATTCTCTTTTCCTGTGTTCTTCAGCTGTGTCTGTAGCTAAAGTTTTACCTAAAGAACTTAGGGTCTGTTAATCTCCCCTACAAAGCCTGGTGGTTCTCCCTGCTGCCTCAGTCCCCACCAGGGCCCTTCCTAACACCTCCCGTGATGTGACGATAAGCATGTTTTCATCTTTGCCCTCAGCTCTGCAGCCACGTTGTCTTTGCTTAGCAGACCTCTCACCAAGCTTTCCAGCAGCCCTCCGCATCCCTTCTCAGGACAAAGGGGGAACTTCTTGGTGTCTTTTGTGGCAAGTGATAGCCACAGAAACCCAGAGTCAATATCAGTGCCGCTTTCTCCACCCAAACACATGATATAATCACATTTATTCAGACTTGGCTTCCCTGATACTGGGAAAGTCTGAAGCTGCTCTCTCACGTTTAGTCTATGATGGCAAGGACAGAAATATCTGTCTTTCACTTCAACTTGCTGCACATGCTGGGCTCATTCGGGAATTTGGCTTGAAAAGATATTTAAAGCACACATCTCCCAGCCTGTTTCTCCCGTCTCTGGTCCTTTGCCTTTCACAATTTCTCTGAGCCAAAGAGACATAGTCCTTTCTTACTCTCCGCATCATTACCTGAGTCCTCCCCACTGCACTGAGATTCACAGGTAATCTATTGTTTCTTCACTCCACCATCTCCCTCCCTGGGCAATAAACCTCAAAGTATGGTCCTGAAGTTACAAAGTATGAAAGAAACAAAATTGTAAAAGTTCTCTTAAAGACAGTTTAAGATTTGCAAACTGTTATCCACTATTATATTTTGTTGGGTTTACATGTTGTTAGCTGCTTAGCAAATCTGATATAATTTGATCCTCAAATACCATTTTTTCAGGTCAAATTTCCATATTCTAGGAGCAAATATACATACATTGAGTGAAATCAACTTTTTGACCAATAACTCTGGAATAACTACAGAGTAACCACTATGGGTCTGCATAACACTCTGTGTATGGTGGGTCAAAGGACTAATGTAATAAAAAGCCAAGGTGACTTCCAGGCTCGGGAACCAGAAAGACAGGGTGGGTGTGGTTTATTAACCAAAATAAAGACTAAAAAAACAAGAACTTTCCTGACAGGGCAGGGATTATGTGTTTGATATTAGATATGGCAAGTTCAATTTATCACAGACAAATCAAAGTCTGCCTGGAGATTTCTTAGAAGTACTTGAAACTTGTGATGCTGGAAAGTAACACCATAAACTTTGTAGGTTTTTTACTTATTTATTTTTTATTAAGTCATATACACATAGATCATGAATACATTTATGCATGTGTGGAGTACAATGTGTTGATTTTTTATACAATCTGATGTGCTTACATCAAACCAATCAACATAGCTTTGGACTCATTTACTTGATTATTATGTTAAGACATTTATGTTCTACACTTGACAGATTTGACTTGTACCTTCGCAATATGTTCCATAGGTGTGGTCTCGCCTTTTACCCTCCCTCTGTTAAACCTCTCCACTCCCCTCCCTTCCCACTCCACTTCTCTCCTTCATCCTGGTCTATAGTTGTGTTCGATCTTTCATAAGAAAGTATGATTAAACATAAGTTGGTTTCATAGAAGTACTAAGTACATTGGATACATATTCCTTCATTCTTGAGATACTTTACTCAGGAGAATATGTTCCAGGTCCCCCCATGTAAACATAAAAGAGGTAAAGTCTCCATATTTTTTAAGGCTGCGTAGTATTCCATGGTAGACATATAACACAATTTATAAATCCATTCATGGGTCGATGGGCACTTGGGCTTCTTCTATGACTTGGCTATTATGAATTGAGCTGCTTTGAATAATCTGGTGCAAATGTCTTTTTTGCAAAGTGATTTTTGGTCTTTTGGATATACTCGTAGTAGAGGAATTGCAGGATCCAATGACAGGTCAATTTTTAGATCCCTGAGTATTCTCCAATTTTCTTTTGTATAGGAAGGTGTTAGTTTGTATTCCCACCAGATTATTCATTGCAGCTCAATTCGTAATAGCCAAATCATGGAAGAAGCCCAAGTGCCCATCGACCCATGAATGGATTAATAAATTATGGTATATGTATACCATGGAATACTATGCAGCCTTAAAAAGGTGAAGACGTTTACCTCTTTTATGTTTACATGGCGGGACCTAGAACATATTCTCCTGAGTAAAGTATCTCAAGAATGGAGGGGAAAGTATCCAATGTACTCAGTACTTCTACAAAACCAACATATATTTACTCACACTTTCTTATGAAAGATAGAACACAACTATAGCCCAGGATGAAGGAGAGAAATGGAGTGGGAAGGGAGGGGAGGGGGGAGGTTTGATAGAAGGAGGGTAAATGATGGGACCACACCTATGCAGCATATTTCAAGGGTACAAGTCAAATCTGTCAAGTGTAGAACATAAATGTCTTAACACAATAATCAAGTAAATGAGGCAAAAGCTGTGTTGATTAGTTTGATGTAAGCACATCAGATTGTATAAAAAATCAACACATTGTACCCCACATGTGCATAAATACATTCATGATCTATGTATATATGACTTAATAAAAACTAAATAAATAAATAGAAATAATATGGCTGCTTACCTAGAAAGCCTCAAAGAA
>CAUYRH010046168.1:0-10563 GCA_963574655.1 Perodicticus potto
TGAGGCTAGAGGCCTAGAGGAGGAGACAGGGAAAGACCGGGAGAGGAACGGAGAGAGCTTCTTCTCCCCACTTGAATTCTCTCCCTCTACCAGGAGCTTTGGTGTTTTCTGTATTCTTTTCTGTAAATCAATTCTGTCTTACCACGGAGGGTTGAGGGGAAAGAAATAATGTAATGAAGAATAATAAAATACATGTATTTGAAAAATAAAAAAATAAAAAAATAAATAAATAAATAAAATAAAAACATCTTTAAAAACAAAAATACTTTTATTGTATTCTAGTTTGTTTTAAAAAATACAGATTCATTTAAAAGATTGAAACCACCTCTGAGTATTGTGGCGGGCACCTATAGTCCCAGCTACATGGGAAGCTGAGACAAGAGGATCACTCGAGCCCAAGAATTTGAGGTTGCTATGAGCTATGATGCCAAGGTGCTCTATCCAGGGTGACAGAGTGAGACTCTGTCTCAAAACTAACTTACTAGCTAACAAGATGAATCAATGAATAAAGAAATAAAAGATTGAAACCAAATAAAACTGTGTATAAGGTACAAAATTAATTTAAGCATAACCAATGAAGCACATGGTTACCTCTGTACCCTTCCAAACTCTCACTACGATTTAGATAAAAGAGATAACCCGCAGGACAAGGAGAATGGGAGGGCACATAGCAGCAGTGACACATAGAAGCTGTGCAACAAATGGCCCCGTGGTCACTGGCTTAGCAGACCTAAGAAAGTGGAAACCGATGCAGGCACTGGAGAACCAGAAAATCTATCTAATATATGTCGTGCAGCCCCAGTAGGGTGAGGAATTGGCAATGTCACATGCCTTTTAAAATAGGGCACAGTTGAAGCAAGAGGCTCTGGCCTGGAGGGGCTCCATCCCGAAATAAGGAAGGGCTGAGTTAAATGAAAGGTGTCACCAGAGGATGAGGCCTCATTATCCTCTCTGCTCTGAGAGATCCAGGCTATCATTCTATCAAGCTGGCAACTGGAGGATTCCACTCTGGAAAAATGAGCATCCCAAGGGAATAGGCTTACGGATACTCACAGCTGGGGCCTCCCCTACATAAACAGCTTGGCCACATCAGCTGTTTCCCCACCAACAGTTCTCTCCTATGTACTTATTAACATGCACAGTTGCTTAAACGCAGGGAAGGTTGTAATTACACACGCTGTTCTGCCACTTTCTTTTTAATCATGTACAGCGGACACACCCGTGTCTATGTAAGTCACACGTGCATAGGTGCAGGAGACTTACATGTCTGAAGAACAGGATTTTCCCATGGTCTCCAGTATCACTGTAAGGGTTTCGTATTTACAGCAGGAGGAGGGTCCCTTTCCAGGGGAAAGTCTGATGACCACTGCTGAACCAAGAGGTTGAATTTAATATCACCAGTGAGGGACAAACTGATAGCACACACCTTCCTGTGTGATGCACTTGCAAGGTCACAGCATGACTTCTAAAGCATTGCCACCATAAATGCACACCCTGCAACTACCGGGAAGAAACACTCAGTCAAATCCGAAGATATTCCCCTTGACTCTTCAAAAATGTTAATGTTATGAGGAAAGGGTGGGGGTGGGGAAAGGCAGGAGAACTGTTCTAGATTGAAGGCAGCTCAAGAGATATGACGCAAAGGTAGCATATGGTCCTGTATTGAACCCTAAACTGGGAAGAAGCTAGCTAACAAGGACATTTGGGGAACAAGTGGGGAAATTTCAAATATAGAATGTATAGAATTTATGGCATTAAACTTGAATTTCCTAAGTGTGGTACAAATGTGGCAAAATGTTAAGGACTTGTGAGTCTAGGCAGAGGCCATAAGGGTGTTCATTGCACTAGTCTTGCAACTTTCCTGTAGGATTAAAAATTTCCAAACTAAAAATCTGAGAGAGGAATTGGCCTCTGGAGTGTGATCCAGCCAAATCACTTAGGCAGGTGACTCAACTTCTCCAAGTGCCATTTCCTCCTCTGTCAAAGGGGGATAATAATAGAACCTACCTCACGAGGCAGCTGAATTAAATGAGATACTGCCTGCAAAGTGCGTATCATACTTCTTGACATAGTAAATGTTAACTGCCATTATCATCTGCCTTGTTTGCCATAATGGATGCATAATTCCATTATCTTGCATTGCTCTGGATTTGGCAGCAAAGTCATCATCCAGCTAATGAGCTCTGTGATTTTCTTGTCAGTGCATGGCAAGGTGGTCACAGTTTGTGCTGTCTACTTGTGACTGGAGCAGAAAGCGGTCTCACTCTGATTGTTACCTTCACACGCTGGACCGGTGGGCACCTGTCATTTAGAGCCCCTTTCCCTACTTCCTGGGGGAAATAGAGCTCCCTCTTTGTGGAACCGATTCGGTGTTGTTCTCCACCAACACAGGGGTAACCGCCCACCCAGACCTGGACGATGTCCTCTTTCACCCTGACTGTAGTGATCTGGAATACCTACTATGAGACAGGTATACGCAAGCGGCTAAAGCCCAGCCCTGGCCCCAGGAAGTCCTCTGATCTAGAAGGGGAGACGGACCATACATCCAGTTCCCTAGGAGCCTAAGCCCCAAAAGTACCCCAGGGGATCAATGCCTTTCTACTTCTCTGTCATTCCTTCAAATGAGATACTCAAACTGAACTTCTCAGAAACCTGCTTAATCTACAAGGGCAGACATTTAAGGTTTATGCTCCAACAGCTGAAGGAGCAATTTCTTCCCAATTACCAGTAGTTTCCGGGCAACACCAATCCCCGGGGGCCACTAGTAGAGGGGCAACGGAGCCAGCTGATAACGTTGGGAACCAGCGCTATTAAATAACTTTAGGAAATCCTCAAGGTTTAATGGCAATGCTGTTCTCTCTCTCTCTTTTTTTTTTCAACATTACCCAGTTGTTTCATTTTATTGTGTTCAGACCATCCTTTGACGCAAGTAGGACGAAGATAGTCATAGCCATCTCTCTAAAAGCAGGGAGGGTGGTGCAGTGTCACAGAGGAGAGCACGGGCTCTGGCACCAGGCTGCCTGCGTTCCCTCGTGACTGCCAACTAGGAGCTTAGTAACCTAGTGCCAGAGACTGCACATGTGTGAGCCTCAGTTCTCTCCTCTGTAAAATGGGAGCAAAAAAGTACCTACCTCGTGGCTTTGTAGTAAGGCTCAGATGAATTAATGAAGACTTGGTATACAGTAGGTGCTCAGTAAATATCCGCTATTGTTATTCTTATTATTATTGACAATCTAGAGAAGACAAAGGTAAACAAACAATTATGGAGAACTGCAAGGCAGAAGCACAGTACTGGACACAGGCTGATAGGAAGAGCTAAGAAAGTTGTTTTTGCTCTCAATGATCTCATCACTAACTTCAGGAAAGGGACAAAACGCAGGGGCAAACAAGACAGTAATGCAAACAATTTAAAAAGAGTCCCCTGTAAGGGATGTTCAGGGTGGAATCAATGATCAGACGCACAGCAGAGGCATTTGAGTGAACTCCACCGGGCAGAGACAGAAACCAATTCGTCTCTGTGGCTGGAAGTCAGCACAGAGTCATGTCCAGATGATCAGGCGAATGACTATGTAAATGTTTAAATGTTCAGATGAGAAAATACAGTAGAACCTCCAAATCTGATCCCCTCCCTGCATTGACCACCTCCTTCAGTCAACCTAATTTCCATGGATCGGACATGCACCACATATAACAGTGCAGAAGACCTCATTCCTCATGTTGACCAGTTTGTTACAGTCCCTTGGGTGGTCAACCTACAGAGATTTTACTGCTCGTTAAAGACATAGGTGGTTTGAGAAGTGTCTTCCCACATTCTTACAGTGAAGTAAAGGAAAAGCGTCATGGAGTCGGCCTGCTCTGGGTCTGCCTGGCACCAAAGCTCCTGCTCTTTCTGGGACAGCTCACTGCTTTTACTGATTTATCTCAAAATGTACAAGCTCTGAGGCATAGTAGGTGCTCACTTCCAACTGGGGGAAAGGATAGAAGAATGTGTAGACGGTGTATGCTGGATAGAGCGTAGAGAGATGAATTGATGATGAATGAATGGTAGATGAGAGGATGGAGAGATGAAGGCATGGTGGGTGGACAGGGGGTGGTAGATAAATGAACTCTACGTGGACGGATATTTCAGAGATGAATGGATGTTGGGGAGATGGTCAAAGGCGCAGAATGTCTTACAGACTCATGAAAATACAACCTGTAGATTAGGCAGTAGCCCAGAGTAAAGTGGAGATAAAGAAGCAGCCAAATATACTCAGGTACTTAAAAGCCCTGTTTTCCCTCTCTATGATAAAATAACAGCTACTTAATACTACTCGATAAGGGCTGTAACTCGGCACTTACGTGCCAGAGCCTGTGTTAAGCGCTTTGCAGAGAGCATCTCCTACAATCCTCAGAAACCCTGAGGTCATTATTGCCACCCTCAGAAGGGAGTGGGAGCTGACAGAGGCAGGTCTCCAAGCAGCTATTCTCCAGTGAATAGCTGGCAGAATCAGGACTCAGGCTCAGACTGCGAAAAGCTCTAAACTTCTCTTCACCTCCAGGCCACATGTCTGTGCTTAACTTTTCTTCACAGAAGGAGCTCAGAACACTAGAAATCAAGAAATGTTTCCCAGGGAAGGAGACACCTAACCTGATTCTTAAAGGCCAGTAGAAGAAAGGGCTTTTAAGGCAGAAAGAACAGAGAGCCTGGCACCAAGGCATGTGAGAATGGGGCAGGAATAAAAACAGGGCTGGGCAGGTAAGCCAGGCCCAAGGCATGGAGGGCTTTAAATGCCAAGTGCAGAATAGTTAATAAAAATATTAATAACAATACATATCAGGAGTCAAGCTTTCTGCTGAGTCCACTTACTTGTATTATTTCATCAAAACCTCTCAACTATGAGAGAATCGTTGCTACTCTGCACCCATTTAGCAGCTGAGGACACCGAGCATCTGAAAGATTCTGTGCCTTACCAAAGGTGACACAGCCAAGACTTGAGCCCAGGTCTCTCTGATTCCACGGTCCAGCCCTTAACCACCAGGCTGTACTTTATCCATTCCAGAAGGGCTGAGACTTCATCTTGTCCAGCAGGAAGACACTGAAATCTTTAAACAGAGGACTGACCTGGCAAAGTGTGTGTTAGAAACATGCCCTCTGGTGACCGTGGAGGAAGACAAGACTTGGCCTTTGGTTGGCCCCTCTGCATGCCTGCCTTTGCCTAGACAACCTGCATGTCACCTCCCAGGTCCCTGAGCCCACTCATATGAATGGAAGGCACGACACCTGATTTGCTCTGTGACCTTAAGCAGGACCTGACTATCACTGAGCCTCGGATTCCATAGGGGGAATCAGAAGGGACGGGGCTCATCAATACTTAAGGATCTCTTTAGCTATGACATTATAGCTTCCTTCTGATATTCTCTAGGCCTGTGCAGCTAAATGTACCACTTTTAGCCACTTAGCCTCAGGAAAGTTAACATCTGCATTTTTTTTTTCACGACCATGAATTTCTGATGGCTCTTCCTCCCACTGTGAAAGAGTTATTTTTGGGCACTGTTCAATGTAAAGCTTTTGTTCTCCCACCCTTGGGTGTTGCTGCCAGTTTGTCTTTACAGAATCCTCTTCAAGACACCTTTGCCTTCCAGAGCCACTAACTCCAAGGGGGAAGCTATTTATAAACGCTTGACAGTGTATAATCACTGATTGCATCTAGCTGAGTTGTCAACAAGTACCATTATGCCAGAGATTGGTTCCTGAAATGCCAGCAGAGGTGTCAACTGTCACTTGCTGGAAACACTGGGGAAGGTTTGCATTTAAACGCAGGCCAGCAACTAAACTGAGGAGAGAAGAGAGTAGCTGTAAAATAAGTGGGGAAGGTGGCCTCTGACCCTGCCCTGAAAAGTGTTCGTAGGACTGGCCCTGTCAGTCTTGGTGGAAGGGCAGGTAGTGTCCCGAGCAGTGGGCAATGCAGTGTGGTGTTTACAGGTGTGACAGCTGGACCACCTGGGCTCAAAGCCTAGCTCCAGTTCTTACAGAAGGTACAACCTTGACCAAGTTACTTAACATCTAAGTGCTTTAGTTTCCCCTTTTGGAAAATGGGGGTTTAAGTGAGTCATTGTATATGAACTTACTAGAACAGTATGCAGCACACAGTAAATGCTCAATAATATATTGGGTATTATTATTATTAGGATTCCAGGGGCAACCAGAGGCCCTTCTGACATGAAGAAATAAACATACCATAATGCAGTGGTTCTGAAAGTGTGATCCCCAGCTCCGCCCAAGAACTTGTTAGAAATGCAAATTCCTAGATGCACTGAGTTAGAATCCCAGGGGGTGGGAAGCATAGATCTGGGTGTTATCAAGCCCTCTGGGTGATGTTGATGCACAGTGAAGTCTGGGAACAATGCCATAGGCATCTCCCCACCCCTTCTCAAACACTCCTCGTGGGTCAGTCTCCCAGTGGATAAAAGGGGCAGCATTGGCTGGGTGACTTAGGACTTCTCTTTTGCCTGAGCCTCACTTTTCTCTACTGTAAAATGGGGGTAAAAACACAAGGTTGTTGTGAGAAGTCAAGGAAATAAGGGATGGGACGAGCTTGAATACCTATCCTACCTCTGTTTTATCTTAAAAGACCTTAGGAAAACGTCCTTGGGTACGGGGTAGGCCCCTGCAGATCCAAGTTGCTAGTTTTGGAAGCAGACATGCCAGTCCAGGGAACTCTTTTGAGTGACTCCCAGCAGCCTCTCCTCCCCTCCAGGTTCTGGTTCCTCCAAGCCATCTGTACACAGGGGAGCAGGCGACTTCAGAACAGGTGACTGAGAGAAGAATGGCTCGGGATAAGCAGCACACAGATCTTGGCTTAACAGAGTCCTGTGGGCAATTTACTGCATCCCTCTGAGACTTTTCTATAAAATGATACAACTACTTTGGTCAACAGTTTAGCAGTTCTGCATGAAGTTAGAAATATTAACTTTCTATGGATGAAGAGAAGTTGATTAATGAGGACGATTATGTGACTTGATGGAAGAAATAAAACCTAGTGCTAGATTGATCTGTAGGGTGACTATCATTTACAATTATCTATTGTATATTTCAAAGTAGCTAGAAGAGAAGAATTCCAATGATTCTGGAATACGGAAAACACAAATATTTAAGGTGATAGATGTCCCAAGTTTACCTTGCAAATTATATGAATGTATTAAGTTATTGCATGTACCCTGAAACTAAATACATCTATTATGCATCAATTTAAAAAGAAATACTTTTACTGTCCAACACAGCAAACCTATTTCTACCAACTGGAATATAAAATTATGTTAATACACACACACAAAACGGGGGTGAATGTTTGTAACTGCTTTATGCAAAATCACCAGAAGCCTGGAAAAAATCTAGATGCCCACTGACATGTATACAACAGAATGCTATGCAACAATAAAAGGGAACAAACATCTGATAGACCCAGCAGCGAGGATGAAGCGCATGATTATCCTGAGTGAAAGAAGCCAGAACTGAAAGAGTCCTGACATGTTACTCTGTTTATATGATATTCTAGAAAAGCCAACACTATGGATAGGGAACAGAGCTGGAGGTAGAGGGAGGCATTGCCTGCAAAGGACCTCAAGGGAAATTTTGTTGGGGTGACAGAACTGTTCTATGTGTTCTCGATGATGGTGGTGGTTCTGTAACTGTGTGTGCTCATCAAAATTCAAAGAACAATAAAATGAAAAAAGGCGAATTTCATTGTATGTAAGTTAAACTTTTTGTTTATTTTTTAAATTTCAGATTAATATAAGGGTACATACGATTTAGGTTGCATCGTTTGCATTTCTTAGGTAAAGTCCAAGTCCTAGGTGAGCCCTTCACCCAGGGAGTGTGCCATATACCCCTACATTGGCCCCATTAGGTGAGAGCTTACCAAGCCCCATTTTTCTTCCCACTCCCCCTCCTTCCCATCCCGCCTCCCTCTTCCCCCTCCTCCTTGCTTGAATTTAATTACGTCTTTTGCTAGAAGGAGACTTTACATCTTTTGTATTTACCTGGAAGGATTTGGAGAACATCCTCCTAAGTAAAGTGTCACAAGAATGGAAAAGGAAGCATCTAATGTGCTCAACACTAATATGGAACTAGTAGATGTATGTATGTTATACTTTTTAAGAAGACATCACTTGCTGCAGAGAGAATTATCGATTGGGTTGGAAACTGATTAGAAGACCTTTGCAGATTAGAGATGAGATGATAGTGTCTGTACAAGAGTGTGGCAGGCTCGAGAGCTTTTTGGGAGATAAACATTATGCACAAGATAGCACACAGCATAAGGCTGGCACCTACAGCCTCACTCTCAGTTCCTCTTTTTGTGTCATTTATATGAGCCATTTGTATAATAGACAACTTTCAAATACATGTTTGCAACTTCTTTCAATCCCAGCATGCTGTGGCCTTGTAGTTTCACAAGAGAAAGGTGTCGGGGACAGTAGACAGGTGAGCGGGAAGAGGCACCCTTGGGGCCCAGGGGGAGAAATTCTCAGGAAAGGCTGGAATCAAAACATACCCTAGGAAGATAGCTGCAGAGAGCCAGCCAGCCCCCATTCATGAATAAAGAGACCAAGGTAATGACAGGTGACTCTAAAAGGGTTTTCTGAGGCTGCCATGACACCTCCTGTGCCAATTTGTATTTCTCTTCTCATTTGAGGCTTTGAGCTCTATGCTGGGAACTCAGAGGAGAGTCATGAATCACAGGCTAAATCTCAGTTCTAATTATTTCCCTGGGTGATGTTACCCATAAGTCTTGGAGACAGAGAGTGAATTCTGTGCAGTGAGACCTGGACTGGGAGTCATAAGACCTGAGTCTTCATCCCGGTTCTGGCTCCATGTTATTGGGAAACTTACTTTCGTTTTCTGGACTTTGCAATCTTCATTTGGAAAATGAGCTAGTTAACCTTTAGGAGCTCGTCTGGCTTTAAAAATAAGGATATTCTACTTAAAACATTTTCATTTTACATATTCTTATCCTGAAATACATGTAAATGTTAAAGGTTTTCCAAAAAGAATAAAGCAGGATCAAATAAATAGATTAGGAAATAAGCATGAAAGTAAAGTTAGAGGAGGACAGAGGTAAGAATGCAGTTTCCACTTCATTAGAGATTGACCTTATCCTTGAACTTGAAAATTGGATTTATGACCAAGCTTTCTAGCAGCCAAACCAGAAACAATCAAGGATCATTAGATTAACACTGTTCAACAGAAATCTGTACAGCGAAAGAAACGTCCCGTATCTGCATCATTCTAATATAGCAACCACATGTGCCTATGAATTTGTACTAAATTTTAATTAATAGAAATTGAAATAGCCAGATGTGACTAGAAGACTACTATATTAGACAATGCAATATTAGGTAATTCGTGTTTTCTCTATGTGCCAGGTATAAATTTACTGCCACTTCAGCTCCAAATTCACCCTTTTTGCCTGGTCTGCAATAATGGAGTTGGGCCTTGTAGTTATTTCTTTTTTTGCCAGCTGTCACAGAGTTAAGCTTTGTCAGTGGGGGACACAGCAGAGTTACTGAAGGGAAAAGGCGTTTCCCTTCCTGTTCCCAGTGCATGCTCTGCATAGGCTCCTACAGTTTACAGATCACCAGTCTCTGGTGGTGCAGGCAGTTTCTGCAGCACATGTGGCTTTTCCAGTGCATGGCTCCTGTAATGCACGTGGCTTCTACAATACCTGGTTTCAGTAACAAGAACAGCTTCTCCAACACACTGCTCCTGAAGTGTGGGCACCAGTTCCTGCAGGGTGCAGCAGCCATCAGTACCCAAAGGCAAGCAGATTTCCCAAGAATCTATTTAGGTGCCTTCAGAGTGGAATGCTACCAGTAAGAAATCTCCCTTCAAACACCCTCTTAGGCAGTTTTCTAGCAAGTTCTAAGAGATGTCATGACATCTCCTCTTTGGAACCACAGGGGGCAGATTTCAGCAAGTCCTGCTGGTGTGGTACCTTAGACACTTCCAGTACCTTGGACACTTCTCTGCAAGGCAGTGAGTTACAACAATGCCCTCTCGAACTAGGTCTAGATCACAGTCTGGGGCTGAGGGCTCTTCTTTGAGCACTCAATCTTAGTTGTAGGGGTAGTGGGTATTCCTTATACCTGTTATCTGCATTCTTTTTTAAAATTTCAGATTAATATAAGGGTACATAAGACTAGGTTACGCTGTTTGCATTTGTTAAATAAAGTCCAAGATGCAGTCCATCCCATTTCTGCATTCTTTACCATTTTTTCCTTCTTACTAGCCAATTCCTTGTTACTTCAGTCCTCTTGCAGTTAATAATGTGTACATTAAACTTTCTCTGTTCAAATTACTGGGAGGTTTTTATCCTCGGGCTGGACTGTAGCTAATATAACAGTAATCTCAGGCTCGGCGCCTGTGGCTCAACGGGCTAAGGTGCCAGCCACGTACACCTGAGCTGGCGGGTTCGAATCCAGCCCAGGCCCACCAAACAACAATGACGGCTGCAACCAAAAAATGGCCAGGCGTTGTGGCGGGCGCCTGTAGTCCCAGCTACTTGGGAGGCAGAGGCAGGAGAC
>CAUYRH010046170.1:0-10618 GCA_963574655.1 Perodicticus potto
AGCAGCAGCTCCCTGAAGAAAGATGAGACTAATGTAAAGATGGAGTCTGAGGGGGGTGCAGAGGACTCTGCTGAAGAGGGGGACCCACTGTATGATGATGATAATGAAGATGGGGAGAAGACCAGGTGAAAACTATGGGAAAGCTGGAGCTAATCAAGGATGATGAAAAAGAGCCTGAAGAAGAAGATGACTCTTAAACACATAGTGGGGTTTAGAAATCTTATCCCATTATTTCTTTACCTAGGCGCTTGTGTAGATCACAGTTCTCACCAGATCCTCTCTTCCTGGTATCTTCACCACATGCTCACTGTTGTCCCATCCCTATCCTTCCCATGTTCATTAATTCATATTGCCCTGTGCCTAGTCCCATTTTCACTTCCTTTGATGCTCCTAGTAGTTTTGTTAAGTCTGACCCTGTAATGTTTTGCTTTTAATTTTGATACTTCTTTATGACTTAACAATAAAAAGGATGTATGGTTTAAAAAAAAAAAGTTGAAAAACACTGGCCTAGGCCAACATCTGAAAGAATTTTTCCTAGGTTTTCACTGAGGATTTTTATAGTTTCAGGGAAGACTCTAGCTTCTTACCTATTGGTCCGTGCTTTGACCTTCTCTTCCCTCTCAATCTCGTGCTGCCTTTCTGGAGGCTGTGTGAAGCATTGGGTTTGGGTGGGAAGACATTATTCTTAACAGTGGGGTTGTATAACCTTTCTGTGACTCTATGGCAGGGCATCGAGTCATCTCTTATTAAGGCTGCAGCTTTGAAGTTTGCTTATCATTGTTTCAGTTTGTGATATAAAAGTAGTTGCCTTTTCAATCCTGCAAGGCTCTAAACTACACAGGCAGAAAGAACATGCGTTACAGACCTTCAACTTTCCAGGCCAGCTTGGAGACATCTCTTTCATCATCAAGAGGCACAAAAATACAATATTCTTGTTTTACTTCCTACTACTTCCTTGAATGCTTCAGCCTTGATCAGCATGGGGTCTCCTAAGGTATAGCAAAGGACAAAATGATCATCTGTTTTGCCTTTTCAAGGCAAAGATAGTAAGTAGCTCTCCATGCTGCTCATCTGTGTCCTTTTCACTCTCACCCAGTAGTCGGCACTAAGTCAATGCCATTTATTCTACATTTATTACTTCCAGGTACACAATTCTGTATTATTTAAGATGAAGTTCAGCTAAAAACAATAGAAACCCCCCAAATACTAGAGACTAAAGCAAGATAGAACTTTTTATCTCATGGGATAGTCCAGGTTGGTAGTTCAGAGTTGCTTCGGCAGCTCTGCCCCAAAGTCTTGAGAGACTGGTGCTCCTTCCTGCTTTCTGGTGCCCTCCCTAGGCACCAGATTCAAGGTGCCACCCCCAGATTCAAGGGTGAGCCAAGGGCATGGGCTTTGTCTATATGAACTTCAGCCTTCACATCCATATTTCAAGGATAGAGGGATATACAAGGAAGAAAAGAGGCAAGGGTATAGGTACATGCCAATTAAAATCCCTACATGTTACATAGCACTCTTTATATCCTATTAGCCAGAATTTACTCATAAGGCTGAGGAAGGTGAGCAAGGAGAGGAGAATGAATGGTTATTGAAAAGCATCTTGACTATGGTGGCCTGTTTGGTCAACATCACTTGGCTCATGTTCTTTCCATGGCAGCTCCTTTCTTATTGCAATGTTAATGTAACTTTTCAAATGTCAGCCAATGACACTATATGTCACAGTGGAAGTTAAGAAAGCTAGGAATTCACATTCCAAAGCTCCATGGTTGAGGATATTGAAGTTAACTTTATAAAATAGAAAAGAAATTCACTATTAGTTTTCTCACTCTTCAGCAATTTTCCTTGGCAAGAGCATTACCCCAAATAACCTGTCACTAAGTGATTTGCCCCAATCATTTTAGAAAACAAGGGCTGGGACTTGGTACTTTTGATACCTAAACAAACCTCTCTTTCTACTATATCACTATGTGAATTTCACTTTTGTATATAGAGACATATCTTGAAGGACTGTATTTTTCATGGAACATTATTCTATAAGAAACTAATGGCTATACCACAGAAAAGGGAGAATTATATTCAAATTTTAGACAAATTGGTTGCACAAAGAAAACTTTATATCTTCACTGCAGGACTTCTCAAAGTCTTTAATATGCTAATGTTCATTATAAATCTTTAAGACAGAGATTTATTTTGCCAACTTATTTTGCTACTGAATACATTATTTCATCCAAAACCGTAACAACATCTCCCAGAAAGGTTTGTTATAGAACACAATTTGAAAAATGCTCAAACATTTGTGGAGCCTCTAATTAATAATGCCTGATGTTTTGGAGCCTGTAGTGAATAAAATAGCCCCTTATCCCAACAACAAACAATCTAACCCGGGGGAAGAAACCATGAACATGTACATGAAAAATAAAATAAAATTATGTGAGTTCATGTAACACTTAATATTATCTAATTAATGCCTATGATGCGACCATTGCTATTGCAAGTTCTATGGATAAAAATGAAAAACACAAGTGAGATATTCTCCTTATGTAGTTTATTTCAAAGTGAATAATATAGCAACCCAAGGCAATCCTCATCTTTGTCCAGTAGTTGTCAAATGAGTGGCATCACTGTAAATCTGTGGACCATACGTCTCAAGGGCTGTATAGTTATGTGAAATTCATGTGTTACTTTATATCTTTACCAAGCACTGTTTGCAGACTGAATAAATAAATGATGAGTATAATTGTTATGTTAGAGTTTACATTTCGATGATAAATAAATGTTGGATTGCTGAAGGGCATCATCATAGATAGAAGGAGCTATAGATCCATTAAAGGGGGATCTTGCTGAATAATGGTACTTAGTTTGGGGTTAGAACTAGTAAGTATTTCTGCTACAGTGTTATGTAAGAAAACACACGAAACTTTCTCCCACCCTCTTCTTTACCCCATCCCTGAAAAGATCCTGGAATACCTGTTTAAGGCAAATGAAGCAGGCCTGGTGTTGAGGTTCTGAGTCTACCATCGACTATGGAGGAGAGTTATTTGGAATAATAGGAAATTGTGAGTGTAAGACCAGATTCAAGGGTGAGCCAAGGTGAGTAAGTCAAATCTGTTGCCAAGTCCAGGGAGTAAGAGAGGGACCAGGGGATGGAGACAATGTCCCGGTGGGAATCCTGGTAAATGCAGGGGATGAGAATCAAGTTGGTATAATGTGGTTTAATTTTCAACTTCATTCTGGTATAGCATCAGATAGAAGATAGATAGATAGATAGATAGATAGATAGATAGATAGACCCCCCCTTATCTTGACTCAAGCATTCCTTTCTACTGACTCCAAGTCTTAGACAAAGCTTAGCTCTTTCAATCAATTGCCAACTAAAGTTCCCTAACACCCACCTGTGACTTATAAGCCCCTACTTTGAGATACTTTCAATCCAAACCAATGTACACCTTCTATCTATTAATCTATGATTTTATTTGTAATTCGTGTCTTGAATGTATAAAACCAAACTGTAACCTGACCACCTTAGGTACATTTTCTCAGAATGTCTTGAGACTGTCTCTCAGGCCATAGTCACTCATATTAGAACAGAATAACCCCCTTTAAATATTTTAGAAGAAGACTTTGATTTTTTTTCAATCAACATATCGTAGGGTAGAAAGACCTTGGAGACCTAGACTGAGTGCCTGTTGTGACTGTCTACAGGTGAGATGCTTGATAAATCACTTCTCTGTTTTAGCTCTCCATATTCTCATTAATAAAACTATCCCTTCCAGAATCTACATTCTCTGTCAGGTCTAGAATTTGAGATGGAAGAAAGACTACAATTTAGGATACAATCTAATTGTTATCAGAAACAATTACAGAAACAAGGTAAGCAAGGCTTAAAGGAAAGATTTTAGGCATGTCTTTTGGGCAGGATGCTATTCATTGAAATGAAGAGTTTGCTCAAGAGACAATGAGGCAAATAATATTTGGAATTTCACCTCTGGTAGTTTCAGCAAGTGTTTGATGTTACACATTAGAAGTTAAACTTTATCCCATGACTAACTTAAGAAGCTCTGATGGGTGTTGACCATAGGCACAACAAGGTGAAAATGGTGTTTCAGGAATCTATGTCGGTGGTTATTGGTATCTCTGTAGTTGCCTAACCCTGAGATAAAGTCTCATTAGTCAAGTTAAACCATAAAGGAGGAGAAGCATTGATATGGGAGAGCATCATGGGGAAGGCTCAAACGGTCAGCTTCAACTTTGAAGACAAACTACAGCATACTAGGTCTTTTCTCTCTTTTTTTTTTATTTTTTTGCAGTTTTTAGCTGGGGCCAGGCTTGAACCCGCCATCTCCGGCACATGGGGCCAGCACCCTACTCCTTGAGCCACAAGCACCACACCAGGTCTTTTCTTGATTGTACTGCTAATCTCCTTCTCTGGGTGCAAATGTAGCCTTCCTTCCATCTCAAATTCTAGACTTTATTTATTTATCTTTGTTTATTCCCATCTGCTATTTTTTTCTGAAGCACTCAATTTTAAGAGGAAACACACTCTCTAGAGAGCAAGAATGTGGTCCCATGTGGTCTGCAGAATAGTACACCTCCAGTCATAAATGTCTATGTAGAAATTGGTGATTTCGGAAGGAAGAGAAATTAATTTCATGCTTCATTGGCACAGCAGGCTACATAAGCCTTTTGATCTCCTCTGTCAGGTTCATAGGCTTTGCCACAATAGGCCCCACAACTGAATTCTTTTTAAGAAGCTGCAAAATAATATAAACAAGAAAGAAAATGACTGAGGATCAGACTTTCTTTACCTGAAAATCAGAGCAATGGGTGCTCATTCACCATGATGTAAGCTTCTGATTAGGTCTCATGGATAGGCTGACTAGAGGAAATTCAAAGATGATGCAAAATGTTGGCATTTTCACGGGAAGTTGGCAGTGATAGTGCACTCAGATGCTGGTATCCTGCAAGTTTGCTCTGCACCTAATATGGGCATCACTTGGGGAGACAGCTGCAGGCCAGGGTTACTATAAGTAGCAGTGGGCCCATGCACGTGTAGTGGTTACTCTCCAACTTCTGTCCTGTGTCTGCTCCACTTGGACCTTGCCATTGACCACAGAAATTGACTCTGCTGGGCAGACTTTGGTTCTGTGGGATACAAAGGATATCTTGAATTCTCTAAGTTCTTAGTAGGCAGTGAACAATGAGTGCTTTGTTGTCAAGTATTTAGTGAGAACGTGACATGTACCTAGATACAGGGTAGATGATGAAAAGGACTCACTAACATTGGGGAGCACTTGTTCTCAGAGAAGGATTGCAGAGTCAAGACTAAAGAATGGAATAATAGCAGAGTATGTGGCCCAGTGGATAGCCAAGTGGGAATGTGTGTAGAGATTAAATGTAGTAAGAAATCAAAGAAGGAACATGTTAGTAGGATGAGAGACTCAGGGTTTATGAAAGAGGTAGAATGGAAAGGTAGACAGAATTCAAACACATCGTCTGCTTCCTTTTCTACCAGTTGAGTCAGCAAATCTCCATTTCTTATGACTGCATAGTCCTAGTAACTAGAGAGGGCCATAAAGATAGTCTTTTGTTAGTGTTGATAATAGTCAGCTCAACTTTGAGGACAAGATTCAGGATATTTTAGGCCGGAAAACTCAGGACATAGATCAACTGACTTCTGATAGTCCCCCCATGACTGTCAGAGGACACTCACAGTCCAGTGATTGGGCATGGAGTAATTCAATAACAATGCCTTGGACATTCCTAAAACTGTTATGATAGAAGAGTATGTATTGATATTGTACAGAAAATTATCACAGTACAATGCAAATGCAGAATCCACTTGCAGGCACATTACCAGAAGAAGGCAATATTTCCACTGTTCCTCCAATGGCACAGTGCTTAGATGTCTCTCAGAGCTATCATGAAGCTACTATGCAGATAGCACACTCTGGGTGTGGAGGGAGGGGAGGAGGGAGCGAGAAAGCATGGCCAAGCAAGCAAGCTGCAACATTCTGCAATCTCTCAGGGTCAATATAGAAGCCCATGAGTGATTCCTAACAGTAGCAAGGACTCTGAAATAAGACCATTCAGGGAAAGAGCAACAATGGAGAGCCACACAGAGGTCGAAACACGTGTGAATAAAGACCGCCGCATCTGTTTCCTTAGCTCAAAGTTTATCACCAGTTCAGCAAAGTTTATCACCAGTTCTCTATACATTGTTATATATGTATAACTACTCCTAGTGAATTGCATATAATTTTCATTGGCAGATGAGAATTCAGTCACACTGAGTGTTACTTTTGTCTTCATAAAGGCCTACAGTTAAAGATATCCCCTCTTGGTATTATTACATATAAATACACAAGCAATTAGATAGTAGGTAAAACTCCAGTCCACAAGGAAGTCCAAAGCAAATGGTCAGCTCCTCCAAATAGAATGTATTTCCATTTGGATTTGTTACATATTTGATATCTCTAGCTGGGAGGATCTAATTCCAAAATTCTCACTTGGTTTATGATATAAAATTTTGAAATAAAAGGCAACACAAACCTTTTATAAGTTTATTCTATCACTTAGGAAGTTATCTCAAAAAGGAAATAAATGAAGGGCAATTTTGTGATTTATTTAATAAAACAGCAAAGCTGATGAAAATAGCTCTAAAATAATAGAGTTTTCAGTAGGTGTAGCCCCAAAGCTAGAAAATAGCAGGCCAAATGTTTAATGACATTGGATTACCAGTGAATATCCGTAAAAGGCCACAGACTGATTTGAAACACTGCCATCATTTTCAGAAATCCCATTGGTTGATAACAGAAACTGCTAATATGATTCTGAACATTATGGATAATGGATACCACTTTAGGGATGGGGGATATATTACAAAGAAAGCTGTTGGGACAAAAGAAACTAAGAAATATTGAGTTCTCTTGGCTGAGATTATTGAGTTTGGAGAAAAAAGAAATCATTCCAGTGTGAAAAAATGGCATTCTTGAAACAGACACTGATTTGTTTTAGTTTTTAAAAGTTGATTTTTTTCTATACTGAGATACATGAAAAGATTTTAATTAGGACTTCTTAGGCTCTAAAGTAAAACAAAAAGGCAATCCATTCTACCTTTGACTATTCTCATCACTTTTTACACTATTTCATAAATGTTAATGCTAACATCAATGTGACTTACTAAATGGAGTAAACGGAGTTAATATTTTGTTATAATGAATTCTTATTAATGAGACTCTTGATTTGGCCACATTCATGCTTTTCTGTTCTTAAGTCAAAGATGGAAAAATAAGTTTCATTTCTTGTGCCAGCACCAACTGATTGGAGTCGGTGGACTAATGCTCTGTGTTAAGAAGAGTTCTGCTGCCAAGGGGAAGGAAGACAGTGTGATTTATTAGTGATGTGTTTGGATTTGGAGGGAATGGTGGCAGAGCTGGGTGCCATTTTTTTTGCTATTAGAATTTTAGCTCCTCAGCCAGAAATCCAGAAAATATCTCCGTTGGATCCTTCAATAATCTGGTAATACAATATTTGTTGAATTAAGCAGGTATTGACTTTCCCATGGGCTTATTGAGAGTACCACTCAGGTAGAGGTTGCTCAAACACACCACAGAGAAACATTTTTCTACTCAACTTCTTTGGAATTTAAACCCTATGCAGTGACTATAATTATGTATGTTATGAGGAGTGAAGAAAGACTTTAATAAGGTTGGCTGTGTGCTCTGGGCACTCTCTTTTTTCCCGTTGAAGGATATCATATTTAAAACAAGACCATTAAAATGATTCAAGTACCGAAACACAGAGTAAATATCTCATGGACAAGATTAGAATCTGAAATGCCAATGGCAGTGGGGCTGAAGACATTGACCACCTGGAATCCAGGATGGAAGCATGTTAGAGTGGCTGGATGTTTGGCTCCTTTTGGCTGATGGTATTAAAATTGTTTCTAACAAGGTGGGGAAGCAGAGTCAGGCTGAGCATTTGAATCCAAGGCCCTGAAAAGGCTTCTGCTTCTTGTAAGAGGGAGTTGGAGAAAAATCTTGCTGCAGGCCCATATTGGGGTTGAAGCTTTTAAGACCAATGCCTAGAAAGTGACCTACCTTTACACTGAAACCTGAAGCAAGGTGCTTTCTAGATGGATATCTGCTGTATTCCTAATCACCCTAAGATGGCAACTACTATCCACCAATATTGAGTTAATTTTGGTGGGAAAGTAAAGTAACTTAAAATCCTGTTGACAGGAGCAAGAAGAGGAAAGGAAAAGAAGGAAAGGAAAACAACTTTGAAACAAAAATAAGCTTCCTATAAAATACCAAAGAAAAAACTAAGAAAGATAGCCAGTAGAATAAATAATGGGTTGATGAAAAAGATGAATTCATTCTTGTTTGGATTAAAATAATAAAGCAGCTTTAAAAATCAGCTTTTAAGACTTCTTTAGCAGTTTAGTGGTCTGTTGAGGATCCTGAGAGACACATGAAAGCATAATGATATTCATTTTTTCCTCTTTTTAAAAAGGAAAAATAAATCATTAAATAAAACAAATATAAAGAAATAATGTCAGTTACACATATATAAAAATAGAACAACATAAATCTTGGAAATAAAAATTTGTTCACTGACCTGATGAAGGAGAACATTAGTAAATTATAAATATAGAAGAATTTTCCCAGAAAGTACATTTTGAATGTTTCCAAAAAATAGTTAAGATGTGTATAAGGTGCTTGGACAGGCTCTAGACTATGTCTAAAAGGAGCTCTAGAGGGTGGGGATAGAGGAAATAAAAGCAATATTTGAAAGCTGAGATTTTTCTAGAACTGATTAAAAAAAGGTTCTTAGATCAACTTTTTAAAAAGGATAACTGCATCTACACACATTATTGCTAAGTGAAGAATAAGGAAAAAAACTTTAAAAAATAAAATTTAATTATTAGAGAGCAAGGCCAGCTTTCTTACAACAAAATGACAATTATATAGGTCAGTGGCAAAGATTTCTTCAGTAACGATAGGCACCTCTAAAGTGCCAAGGGAAAATAATTATCAATGTAGGACTTTATACCCTAAATTATACACAAAGCACTTTAGTAATACAAATACTGAGAGTTTACTAGTGATGAGTGTGCACTAAAGGAACTATTGAAAGAATCAAAAGTAAAAATGAACCAAAAAGTAAGGTATAGGCTGCAGAAAACAGTGATGAGCACAAAAAGGATAAAATACCAGTAAGTTTTCTCAACTATTGACCATAAAAATAATTAATTTTGGTTTGTACACACAAAGAACATACAAAATGGACTATATAAAGATAATGAGATGGTAATAGCTGGGCGTTGTGGCAAGCGCCTGTACTCCCAGCTACTTGGGAGGCTGAGGCAAGAGAATCACCTAAGCCCAGGAGTTGGAGGTTGCTGTGAGCTGTGTGATGCCAGGGCACTTTACCGAGGGTGATAAAGTAGACTCTGTCTCTACAAAAAAAAAAAAGAGATGGTGATATACTTAAAATATAATCATTTAAAAACGATTTCTTGGGGGTGGTGGAGTTAAGATGACAGTCTGTAGCTAGCTTTCCACAGAGGCTCCTGTCCAGAAACAGAGTTAAAGGACAGAAATTTAGCAAGAAAGCTGGTGGTTTACATCTGAACCAAAAAAAAAAAAGGTTGAAGAATGCACTTCAACCCTGCTGAGGTGACCTGCAACCCCAAGGATACAAACAAAAGGTACAGAATCCATCGCCAGGCAGATAGGAGTCCCCTTCCCCACTAGAATGGCTGGCAGTATACTCCATACCTCCATACAAACAAGCAAGCAGAGTTCAAATGTCCTCCAATTTTACCCCACAGGACAGACCTTCTAGAAACCAGACCTTCTTCCCCTACTAGGGTACCATGGTACTCTCCTGCCAGGCATAAAACCGTATAAAACTGTATATACTCTTTACCTGTAATTTTGAACTCCCGGCACTCCCCTCCACTCTCACCCTGAAGCCTGGAAGCCTGTCCCCCATGGAGTCCATATTCTTGGGCCTATTCTCAAGGGGTATAGATGGGGCATGGACTATTGCTGATCTGTGCTGACTTTTTGGCTCGGGAGTAAGGAGAAGATTATCAGCTGAGAAAGAGGTGGTATGCCAAGGCACCAAATCAGCTGAGAGAGAGGTGGTACCCTGAGGCACCGGCAGCAGTGGGAATGGTGACTGTGGGTCTCACATCCCTGGGGATATTTTGAAGGAACACTCCCAGTCTCTCTAGGCAATCCGGGGGGGCCGGGAAGCTTCTCCAGTGGCGGCAGTTGGCAGTACAGATCCGGGACAGAGAGCAGGCTCCCGGAGTAAAGGGTATGCCTGAGGCAGACCCAGCCTGGGTGGAGCACGGGGATTAGAATACATGCACAGAAACAGCAGACACCCAGGGTGGGGCTGACCCAGGGGACTTCTTTACTGAGCTTCAGACGCACCTGGCCCTCAGGGGATCCAATCTGAGACAAAGGGGGAAAATAGCCAGGACAGAAACAAATTCAGCAAAGTTGTTCTGTTCTGTCAACAGTATCAATCAGGAACAGGGCTGGAACTGAGTGAATTGCCCCCGTCCCTGTCAAGCACCCAAGGTTATCAGGCCGCAACTCCC